>VRLP01007701.1:0-20331 GCA_009660295.1 Lophius piscatorius | reverse complement strand
TTTTTTTATTGATGCTTTTATCTGCTTTTGCTTTGTAGCACTTTGAGATTTGATCCAAATGTAAAGTGCATTATAAATTAAATGTATTATTATTATTATTATGTTACATGTGAGTGTCTGTGTATGCATAATGTTTTGAGACCAGACTTTTGGATTGAGTTTTTGAATTACAAAATATATAAAAAGCCTCAATATTGTTTACTGTTGTCATGGAGGATGATGTAAGAGATCAACAGAGTGAAATTGTATTCTTTGCATTACTTGCGTGAGTAAAGAGATCTCATTGTGAGTGTGAATGAGAAGAGTCAGTCAAGCAACATGACAATTTACTTTGCATTTCGTGTGAATACAGCATGAGTCCACTTTGTAACAATGGAAGCAACATTTTACTGGCAACAATCCTTTAACAGCAAAGGATTCCACTTTATAAGATGACTAATGTGTGTAAAACAAAGTTTCCTTAATGAATATGGAACGCATTTCGAGTTATGGTCCCAAAAACTAGACAGACTGAACTTTCCGTTACAATCCGGTTCTTTTGTGGCAAGGCGTATCAATTCCACTGGTTCAAGATGGTATTTGCCCCGTGGTTACAGTATCCACAAGGATTGTATGCTGATCCTAATCTGAATCCACACGCAGAAAAAGAGCCACCTGTTGTGAAGATCAGCATATTTCTTCCAACAGCGGCCGAGCAGCTCTGATCACTCAAATCAACAACACGACATCAAATCTGATGACTGACTGAGGCTGAAGATGAAGAAGACGAGGAAGGATGACAGATGAGAAAATAAACTGAGAACATCAGCAGGAGGGAGAGCACACACTCTCACACTCTATAAACACACAAACACGGACACAAACTGCATATACTCAACCACACACAAACTCTCAAACAAACTGTACCCTTGGTGCGACGTCTGATGACCCCTAGGCGGCACTTGAGAGTAACAGAGAACATCCCTTGTTTCGCTGCTTGACTCTATCTTCTTCCTGCTTTTCCTTTCCATCGTCCTCCTCCTCAGACAGACATAGTGAACCAATTGAAGGAGGAGAGAGAGAGGGGAAGAGAGAGGAGAAGAGTGGTATTGGAGCGTTGGGTAGTCACATGGCAAAGACAGGAAAGAGAGAGAGTGAGTGAATTATGGACGAAGTGTGGTTACACCCCCACCCTCTTCTTTCACCTTTCTTTCTCTCTTGCGCTTTCTGTGCGGGAAGTATGGTGTATTTCATGCTCTTTCTGCGAGTCTCACACACACACACAAACACACCGACACAAAAACTTAAATTCTTCCTCTTCTCTTCCTCCATGCTACCTGTCTTGTTTTTTTTTTCTTCTCCACCATGACACGAATGTGTTTTTTTCTTTTTACCAAGAATTTATTTTGGTGTCCTTATTTTTTCACCTGTCATATATTAGAATGAGGCGATGAAGGAAAAAACTCCAAAAAAAATGTAATAGTGTTCTATAATAAACTCATTTCAGGCAAGCAAATTCATCTCATTTTTAGAGTGTAACTTTATATATTCTAGCTAATATTGAGCTCCGTGTATTTCTAGACGATACAATAACAGTATGCAAAAGAATGCTTCCTTATTTTAAGAGTCAGACAATAACTCCTCAATTAAGGAATCTTATGAAATGACAACCATTAAAGTTTCATCTAAGTGTTCATCCATTTTTTTATTCATTGTCAATACGAGCTGCTGCTTCACATTTTACATCAATCCTATGAAGACAATCACAATCACCAAACATAAACATATTGAAAGATTTCTTCACACTGAGAGATTTCGCTTCAGTGCAGCCATATTTAGCGAACACTGAGAAGCTGTCTCATGCTTTTATTACGAGGGGATAAGACTGCTGGAACACTCTTTTAACAAACCTCCCCAAAGTGTGTAAGGAATTGCACAATTTTGCAGCAATTTTCCATGGTAACTGTGTGAGTGGGATCTGTCTTCGATGAGGTCTCAAAAACTGTGATGCTTTTCATTTCTTTTTTTCACAGAATTTTAGAAATGCATCACTAATGTACTCGAGAGGTGCTTTTGATATTTTGGGTAATTTTAAACATTTTATTATTATTTATTCACATATTGAGAAAACGTAACAATTTTGAATTTTGAATTATATTAAATCACATCTGGGGCGGGATCCTGCGTGAGTTGAGGTATTGAGTTTGAGACAGAGGGGAGACAATATTAGCCTGATTATTAGTCAAAAAATTGCGTTTTAAATATATCAGATGTCAAAGCACTGCACACTGATTTGTAATAGGACTTAAAACTTTCCTTTTTAGCAGAACCTATAACTTTAATTAACATTGCTGCTTTTCGGTCAGGTTTTTATATAGTTATTATTTTATTTTTTATTGATGCTGTTATCTGCTTTTACTTTGTAGCACTTTGAGATTTGATCCAAATGTAAAGTGCATTATAAATTAAATGTATTATTATTATTATTAATACTCATGTGAAGTACTTTTCACCCCAGGAAATTTTTCATATCTTGAATTAGTGTGGTCCTTTCTTGATGTTTGGTTTCCCCCTCGGCATGGCGGCCCATGCAACATTTTATCGTGTTCCTACCGCTTCTCCAGTGTAGGGTGCTGTTGGACGGAAAGGTATTTTGGTGGCCCCAGTCAGGTCATTTCCTGGGCCCTGGTCTTGTTAGTTGTAAAACAGGCCCTGTGGTGCTGTGGGCTCTGCGTCCTGCAGCTCGAGGGACTGACAAAACTACCTGGCTTCTGTTGGACTCTTGAGGTGGTTCTGTTCACTGTGAACTGATCTTCAGCGTTGATTGGGGTCATGTCAACATCTCCGCTCTGTGTTCAGTTTTAAGGACTCTTTAGGCTCTAGGCTGACTGGGATGCAAAGAAAACAAACCCCTGCATTGTTCGTTAATGCTACTGCGTGTTTTTTCGTTCTTGTTTGTCTTATCTCCATTTTCACACATGGTGTATCATGCTCTCTTTGATGGGAAATAGGTATTAGTCCCAAAACAAATGTAATATGCTAGTCTTTCAGGGAGGGCCTCTGTAGGTCACGTACACACACGAACACAATAATTATCTGTTGAAAGATCAAACCTGGATCAAACTTTGCCAAAAGCTTGGCACAACCACAAGTTTACATGCAGGCAGATAAAAACAGTGGATAATGATTTGTTCCTCCAACTCTTGTCGTTGTTTCTTCTTCTCTCTTCCAAACATTAATCTCCCCACTTGCTCATTTTCTTTCATTGTAACCACTCTCATCCTTGTCAGTTAATCCATGATTTCAGATTCTCAAATTTCTTTCTTTCTTTCTTAATAAAGTTGAGTTGAAAGTCAAGTCTCTCTCTCTCTCTCTCTCCCTCTCTCAGCGTCATGGCAACAGTCAAACCGTGATGAGGGGGCGGAGGAAAGGTTAAAGGGCAGTCTATAGTGAAATAACGAGATCAAAGAAGCAAACGGCTGGCGTAGCAGAGGAGGAGAAGAATGGAGGGAGGTGAGGAGGAAAGACAAGGTAGAGAAGCAGTGAAGGGTCTAAAATTGTTGAAAATTAGGGGAGACAGAGGGGCCCATTCAACTTTAAAAAAACATAAACAATAAAAAGTGACAGGTATGTTTCAGTGGGCAGGATTTTTTGGGGAGCGATTGTACAATAATGAAGTCGACCTGTTGGAACTAGAAAGAACTGTAATGGGTTGAAAGTGGGTCAAAGCATCTCCGTACCTGTGATTTTATTGGGTTTTCCCTGTCTGTCAATAATCACCCATTGCTTGTCCATTTGTGAATGGTTTTATGCTATATGTTATTGTTTTTCTCTGGCTTTGTCTCCATTATCCTTACTCTGCTGTGATTGTGACAGGACAGGGACACTTCGCTTCACTTCAATCGGATTCCATCTGAGGTCAGTAGTTCACTTGCCCTGGCCCTGGGTGCACCCATGTAGCAGAGGGATGCCAAGAGAGGAGGTAAAAGAAAGATTGGTCACCACATGTTAACTTATTTTCATAAAACAGTAAAAAAAAATTACGGTTCACAAAACAATTGCACTTTGGGGAAATACGAATGCAGACTTGGGTTTCCTTAGTATAACCTTTTAAAAGTGTGAAAACATGGTGCTACTCTACTCATCACTTTTAAGTTTCCACTCTCATAGCCACACTTGACATAACCATTTAATCCTAATCCTAAAACTGGATTTACACTGTACTACTTTAGAGTCATGGCCGTTTAATTTCAATTTACACTGTACAAATCAAGTGTTTGTGGAAGCCCATGATTGGTGAAAAGGTAGGGATGAAGAGATGCAAAGAGGATGGATGAGAGACTTGTGGATGGAAAAGGATTGTAGACTGATTAAGGGGTCAGGGGCAATTTGCCCCTGGTAGGGTCTCCCATGGCAAAGAGGGCCTAGGTGAAGGGTCATACAAGGAGCAGTCAAGACTCCTAATGAGAAGAAAAATAAGGGCTCGAGTACCCTGCCCATCTGGTGGCAAGGACTTCAACATTGGGGCCCGGTTGGGCTCAGCCCGAAGCAGGGACATGACATCCTTCCACGGGCCAGCCACCCGCGGAGGAATCCGCAGTTGTCCGGTACATTATGGATCGGGCGGCATAAAAAGGCAGTGGGCGTGGCGGTCTGATCCCCGGTTACGAAAGCTGAAGGTGTGGACATGGAATGTCATAACTAATAGGGAAGGAGCCTGCGCTTGTGCGAGAGGTCGAGAGGTACCGACTAGATATAGTCGGGCTCACCTCTACGCACAGCACTGGTTCTGGACCCCGCCTTCTCGATGGGGGCTGGTGTGGGCTTACTTATAGCTCCCTAGTTCTCTGCCCATGTATTTGGGTTCACCCCAGTGGAAGAAAAGGTTGGTGCCCTGCGTCTTCGGGTTGAGTAATTGGTCCTGACTGTGGTGTGCGCTTATGCGTCAAACAGCAGCTCAGAATACCCACCCTTTCTGGAGTCTTTGGACCGGGGGCTGGAAAGCACCCCAACTGGGGACTCCATTGTCCTACTGGGAGACTTCAATGCAAACGTAGGCAATGACAGAAAAACCTGGAGTGGCGTGATTGGAAGGAATGGCCTTCCCACTCTGAACCCTAGTGATGTTCAGTTATTGGACTTCTATGCTAGTCACAGTTTGTTCATAACGAACAACATGTTCAAACATAAGGGTGCCCACCAGTGCACTTGGCACCAGGACATGCTAGGTTGCAGATCGATGATCAACTTTGTAGTCATATCAGCTGATCTAGGGCCGAGTGATTTTGACACTAGGGGAAGAGAGGAGCTGAGCTGACAAGTGATCACTAACTGGTGGTGAGTTGGATCAGATTGCGGTGAAGGACGCTGAACAAATAGTGAAGGTATGCTGGGAACGTCTGGCCGGTGACCCTGTCAGGATGGTCTTCAACTCCCACCTCCGGCAGCGCTTCAACCGAATTCCGGAACTGGCGGGGGACATGGAAGCTGAGTGGTCCGTGTTCCCTGCTGCAATGCCGAGGCGGCATCTAGAAGCTGCAGTCGCAAGGCTGCCGGTGCTAGTTGCGGCGGTAATCCTCAAACCTGCTGTTGTACACCAGAGGTGAGGGATGCTGTAGTGCTGATGAACGAGTCCGAGCAGGGTTGGGCTTGCGGGTCTGCTGAAGCAGTTGTCAGCTACCGGCAGGCCAAGCGACAAGGGGCTGTGGCAGTCGCGGAGGCTAAAACCCGGTCGTGGGACGTTTGGTGGGACCATGCGTCGGCCCTGAAGAAATCTGGCACATCGTCCGGCGTCTCAGGGGGGGAAAACAGTCATTCGTCCATTCTTTCTACCGGGTGGATGGGGACCTGCTGACCTCCACTGAGAAAGTTATCGGGCGTTGGAAATAATAGTATGGGGATCTCCTCAATCGAATTGACCGTGTCTTCCTCTATTCCCAGGAGGAACCGGAGCTGGATGACTTGGAGGTGGGTCCACTCATCACTGGGCTGAGTCGCTGCGGCTGTTAAACCACTCCGCAGTGGCAGCACACAGGGGGTCGATGAGATCCGCCCTAAGTATCTTAAAGCTCTGGATTTTGTAGGGCTGTCATGGCTGACACGCGTCTGCAACATTGCGTGGACATCGAGGGCAGTACTTCTGGAGTGCGAGACTGGGCTGGTGGTTTTCGACCTATAGGGGTATCACACTCCTCAGCCCCCCTGGGAAGGTCTTTGCCAGGGTACTGGAGAGGTTGATTGATAGTCAAACCTCGGATTCAGGAGGAAAAATGCGGTTTTCGTTCCGTCTTGGACAACTGGACCAGCTCTACAACATGTCAAGGGTGCTGGATAACTCTTCGGAATCTTCCCATTGGAGTTGGTGGATGTGGCCGGGAGAGGAAAGTCTGGGCTTCCATCCAGAAACTGCTGCCCCCGTGACCCGGAGCCGGATAATCAGAAGATGATGAGAGAGGAGTGAGACTGATTAAAAGGTGATGGCGAACAAAAAAAAATATTTAAAAAAGAGTAGCAAAGAGAGAAATGTTTGCTTGAGATTCAATCATTCATAAATTATCTCCCAGATTGCCATACATAGCATGACATCAGCCTATTTTAGGTCCACTAGTCCAGAGAGGTTATTATATACTGTATTTAGAAAAATATCTAAATTAAATTAGATCAATCTATATATATCTATATATAAATATATAGATAAATATAGCTAGATTTATTTACATAGATATATAGAAATAGATTTATTGAAATAGATATATACTGTATATAAAGGCATTACTCCCTCCGACGTCATTGCAAAGTTTTTTTTTGTGGAGACTCACCATCCTGTTCCACACTCATTGACGCACTGCTTTCGACATTGTCCCTGAGGCAAGTTTGAAAGGCTGGAAAGACGTCACGTGAGCCGAAGCGTAAACACTGAATATGTCTGAACAATTAAATAAAATGAGATGACTTAGCCATAAAATTCAATTTCATAAAATTGGAAAATTATAGTACATTCCAGATTTTTTGCTTTTCATTGATTGCATTGTGAAAGAGAGTGAAATTAACTTACTAATATTGGTTATTGGGTTTCTGGAAACCCTGCAACTGATTAATACATGCAGACCTTCCTAGCTGTAAAATATTTTCTGCTTCACTCTGAAAAGCAGGTACATTTTTTCTTTTTTTAAACGAATCAAGGGATGAAAGTAATGGATCAGATCCTGTGAGTTTGGCTTTACAAACACCATGCTCAGTTACATTATTACTCAGTGTATTTAAGTATATGTCCTCCTCCCTGTCTTTGTCAGAATGTTTGTTAAACATGCCTGCGTCCCTTGCCTTCGCTCCTGGCCATGTTTGCTCCTGTGCACCTAGATCCTGCTTCCTTATGTTCCAAGTATCCAGTTTTCTGTAAGTTTTGTGTCTCTTGTGTATTATAATGTTGTACTTTGAAATTATAGAGCTTTATTTGTTACTTTGCTTTGATTGATCATTATTTACTATGTTATATATTCATTTGCTTTCTTGAGTATCTTTCATGTCTGTTTTGAAAATCAGACTTGCTCATTAAACTTTATATTTGAGCATATTATCTCTTAGTGTGATTTACATGTGGTTCCTGTAAACTAAACGTAATAGCATGTTCTTGAGTGGTTAAGCTAAAGCCCTGACTTGAACCCAGTAGCAATTCTGTTTTGCACAATCCTGAAGAATGTTTATTGGAAAAATTAATTGGCAAATAATAAAAATTTTACTGAGTTTAAGATTTCAAGAATTCAGAAGTGGATATCACTATTACCCCTGGTGATTAAATTATTCAAAAGCACTTCTGTCCTACCTAGTTACTGTAATAACCGTGAGGAAGTTATCACTTCAACCCTGCTAAAGACCAAGTGGTGAGAAAGTTGTGTGAATAGTAAGAAAATGCTTTTTTTAATGGTTTCTATATTTGCAGTCAGATACTAGTATTCAGCAAGTACTTCAGATTTCCCTTCGTACTTGCTGAATACTAACTGCCGCCACCTGATGGTATGGGACATGTTATTTTAACGCTGGCTATACAAGGGTTTATTTTTGTTATTGATGGTTCTTTCCTGATGGTTTTGTCTGTCTTGGACTCCACACCCATCCGTGGGTGGGTTTAACAAGGTTCTGGCCACAGGGGCTTTAAAATCCTTCGGAGACACGGATTCTGATTCTGCATTACTGTCATGCTCTACAAGATTTGAAAGTAATGGCGCATCACATAGACAGGATGTAAAGATTAACATGTCAGAGGGAAATATCTTTAAATATCTTGGTTCCATCATTGACAACAATCTCACTTTTGAAGGTAATACTGAGATGATTTGTAGGAAGGGTCAACAGCAACTTACCTGTCCGCGGAAAATCACCAGCTTTCTTGTTGACAGACGCTGATGACACTTTTTTACCAATCCTACATTGAATCTATCCTCACATTATCCCTCTGAGCTCCTCACATTATGAATCTGCTCCAGCTAAATTCAGTCAGACTGATGTCATTTGTTGACTTGACTGTTTTTGCTGCTTGTGATAATATATTTAAATTAGTTTCTGCTGGTCAGAACTGTCTTCACTCTTAAGGCAGGATTGTTAGTATGTAGCGTTTTCATTATTGTTTATATATGTGTATGTGTATATGCATATATATGTATGGATGTGTATGCATGTGTTGTGTATATATATATGCACATTTTAATGGATAATAGTATCGCTGCATTCTTTTTTATGATTGTGCTCGATCACTGATGTACTGCTGCTGAGTTTATGTTACTTCATGTTTGTCTGTTTTATGTCAACGCACTATGCTGCAGAACAAATTGCCCTTCTGGGATAAATAAACTTCAACTTGAGCTTGAACGCTGTACAGCCTCACGTGGTCTTTCTTATATGATTTCATGGAGAATTAGATGCAAACAAGAAAGAGTCTGAAATGGCTCACCAATTCAGAATGACCCAAGGAGAATGCAAAACATGCTTGAATGAGAAAAATGGTCAGGAGATGTGAGGTGTATTCAGTTCGGGCCAACAATTGTATACTAAATAATATTGGCTCCAATGAATAGGCAGTACCATGAGCAGCTAAAGGAAGACACGGCCATTGGCTTCAGTGGTGCTAATATAGTACTGATATAATCATTTCAATTTAAAACCCTTGATTTTTTTTCTGACTTTTAACATTTATTTCTTTGTTAGGCCAAACATGATGATTCTGAAAGCAGATCTAGAGATTTAAGAATGGGGCTATAAACACCGAACCATGTAATCTAGGCAAACATTGGTACTGATCAAAGTCCCAGAACAGATTTTGAGAGTGTTCGGACTGACATATATTCACTGCTCAAAATAATTAAGGGAATACTTAAAGGTCCAATGTGTAAAATGCTTTGAGGTAATTTGGTCGGGACGTGGCAGGGCTCTTCTTGCTCCATCTTGAGACTGTGCTGGGAGACACAGCAAACCTTCTTGAAGACACATGTATGGATGTGCCTTCCTGGAGGAGCTGGAGTACTTGTGTAACCTGATTTGACTGAAGGTATCACATTATGTTACCAGTAGAGACAAGGACACTAATAGATCACAAAATTAGAGAAGAATCCATCAATCAGGAAGGATAGGGAGAGAAAATTTGTCGGTGGTCAACACCTGCAGAACCGTTTCTTCTTCGGCTTTGTCTCGCTGTTGCCTCTTTTGTCTACCTGTTGTCACTTTAATTTGCATAAAGAGAATCTGAAAATGATTAACAGTCACTTATGATCCCAAAATGGACAGATTAATATTCTCGATGTTGTAATGTGATGATCAATAGTTCCCTGTATCTTTTGAGCAGTGGAGAAATTGTGCTACTCCTGAGCCTCATAAGACATTATTATTCTTTATTCATAGTATTGCACAAAACTATCTGTCTCACACAGACTAATCATCCAGTGGTAAGCAGGGAAGGTAGTAGAGGCCAGGAGCCAGAGTAATTGAGGCCAGCATTTAAGGTACAAGGGGCTTTTCATGCTCTCTCTCTCTCTCAAAGTGTCTAGTATGTAGTGTGAAATTGTCAAACCAAGCAATTATCCTGTGCAATCTTAAAGTTCACCTAATGACAGATCATCCGTCATTAGTCAGGGTGTGAAAAGTCATCCGAGTGCAGTGACGATGGAGTGTGCAGAAGTTTCAAAGAAACTCGTACCACCTGGCAAAAATCAGTAAAGACCACACATTAAAAATAAAATATCCAGACAATGCTGTGGACATGTGTTGGATATAAATGGAGAATGACTATCAATTACTTTCAAGTAGCACCGCTGCTCCACTGCAATAATTCCCAACAAATTATTTTTGCAAACTGAGCTTTAAGGAGTGACATGGGGTTGTGGACAAGGAACACAATGGCTGCCTGATTTAATTTAACTTTGGAAGAAGTCTGTTAGCCAAAATGTTTCCTCCCATTTATTTTACACGTGTATGAAATATATATATATATATATATATATATATATATATATATATATATATATAAATTATCTTTACCCTGTTTCATAAGGAAATTAGTAGAAAGTACACAAGCCTTAATTTTGAAACATCCCCTGTTTCTGGCTCTTATTACTCCAAAGAAAAAGACGTATACCAGCACTGTTATTAGCATATTGTCAGAAAATTTCAGGCAAATAAAAACACCTAACTGCACAACTCTCATGGACACATACCTTCTTTTATTGATCTCTTTTGGTTCTTAGTTGTTTTTATTTTTGGAATGTGTTCTTTTATCACCTTTTATTGCTTCACTGTCATCATTCTCTTTTTGTGTTTATTGTTATTTTGACTTTCTCACATGTCTATCTATGTATTATTATTATTATTATTATCTTCTTCTTTTATATCATCCACTGTTTGGGCCTATGATTTTGTGCTTTCGTCCACTGGAAAACTGGTGGATTAGTCCAGTTTAGTCCAACATATCAATTGCAACCACTAGGAGGAGTCGGAGCAGCGGGTTCTCGCTCCACAAGCAGCAACATCCAAGCAGGGGGCGGGTGCAGATGCTTTAAAGCCTACGGTCAAAGCCACCAGTTTCCTTCCATTCCCCTAATTTTTTCTAAGCCAATCTAATGCTGCTAGGGTTGCCGGGTTCAAGTCAGTGAAGAATCCCAGGAAGCAGCAAGAAGTCTGGAATGGGGTCGTTCTTAGGCTCATGTCCTAATCTGGCAGCCTGGACAGACTTCATGGTTTGCTCTTATTGGTTTCATGAGCTGGGTCTCCATGTTCGCTCTGATGGCGAGGCCAATGCTTTGCTGCTTTTTCTTGTGCTAAGTAATAAGTCAATTAATAATTCATGATTAATTGATTAATGACAATTCCTTCATTCATTCATCATCATGCTTAATCCGTTCAGGGTTGGAGGGGTTGGAGTCTACCCTAGCTGACATTGGGTGAGAGGCACGGTACACCCTCGTGGAAATGCCAGTTCATCACAGGGCCCACACATAGCAAAAAAAAAGCATTCGCACTCGCATTCTCACAATTTACAATCACCAGTTCACCTACACTGTATGACCTCTCATTTGTCAAAACACATAACATGTTATCCATCAACACGTTGAAAACGGGTAGTGCAACATCTGTGCAACAAACGGGTAGTACAACATTTCTTATGGAAATTTAATATGGTAAAAGTGTCATTCCTGTCCCCAGAGAGACTTAACGTCAGGGTAGTCAGGTGGACTTGGCGGAAATAATGCCTTCATACTATATACAAAGTTTCAAGGAATGTGTGAATATTTCATATGTTTAAAAATCCCCCAAAATTTAAACAATTCCTTAATGTGGAGGCAGATGATGAGGTAAACAGAGTATCTTCTCTGTGTGCTAAACCTTTTAATGAGTGATGTAGAATCTTGCGACAGCAAAAATGCGGCAGAAGAGACACTAGAGGTTCCGAAAAGATTCAAACTGTATTTCTAGTTGTTTAATCACAAATGCATGAAGAGAGACAGAGGAGCAATAATTTATTGATAGAAGGTTAAGTAGGACGCACGTCCTGCGGCTTTGGAGAATGCAGCTGCATCATTAACTGGTTCTTTTTCATGTCTCCTACCTGAACTGAGCAGATATATTAATCGCTGCACTGCTGAGTAGCTTACGGCTCCTTCATCACCTTCCAACCCCCTCAAAAGCACATGTTGCAGAGCAGACAGCCACTGTGGGAGTTCCACACAGGACCCTACAGAAAGGAAATTTTTCTTTGCAAAGTCTGGCATTGCCTGTAGGTTAATAGATTTTATGAAAACGCTTGTTAAGTTTTGTCTCTTATTGTGCCGACTACTACATAATGGTACATCCTCAATGAAACTGATCGTAAATGCTGCGCACGTGTTGATAGCTGGAAGCACACCAGCCAAAAGGAATGTGGTTTGTCACAAGAAAAAAAAACCACACTTTCTGTGAGGCTTTTTTCTTTTTGTGCATCGGGATATTGCAGAGCCAGAGTTTCTTCTGAATTATTACGTTATAATAAAAAATAAAGTCCCATCGCAACATCTGTGGTCAATTTTATTTGTATTTAAGTGCTTTCAGCAATACTTCAAGGAATTAATTTGTATTTTTACTTAAATTAATGCTTGTGCCATATTTGGCTTTCAAAAAGACAACAAACTGTATTCTTTTAATCAGTTGGATGTGATTGATTTTGCCTGTTTATTGGCAAGACACAATCTTCTCCTTCATTGGTAATCGACCAAAACTCCTTCCAGTGCTAAGTTGCTGAATGATATAATGTAGTTTCTAAAGCTGCAGAAGATCAAGTATTCACTTATGGGCAACACTGGAAAGATTTTCAGTAAGGGCCAGCCTTTTTGAGCATTTTTCAACTCGGCTTCAATGTCCCTTATTCGGTAAGATATAAGGTATTGTAATTAAATTATTCTACAATTTCTTTGACAAATTCTCAGTTTTTAAAATGCAATTATTCATATATATATATATATATATTCATATATACCGTATAGTTCACTAAAAAAACAAAATAATATATACCTATATATAATAATAAAATACGTAAATAAAATAATTACTGCTTGGGAAAGTTTTTTTGTATATTTCTGACACTAGCGGGAGTACTATATCCAAAATGTTTGTGCCATCATTTCTCAATCACTAATAGTGTAAATTTGGTGCATATGAATAGACCTGAGATTACTCACAGACTTAAGAATATGACAGACTTGACAAAATACTGTAAACATATCTTCCCATTTAATTTGAGAAGTTCCATCATATGGATTGCTTGCAGAGCTCAGAGGTTCTGGGATGTCCAACATATCCAAAACTTTAATATACAGAAATTAAAATGTCTTCTTCTATCTTGCCATCTTCCCTTCCACCATGTTTGCACCTGTTCAAATAATTCTAAGTATACCATCCGCAAACCAAACGTGCAATTTGTTAGCGTGTACATGGATTTAAGTATTTTCTATTTGGAATCTTAGTAAATGAGGCCTTTAAAGTATTCCCTCTAAACTAAAGCCTTACCCTTCACCGAAACGGCCAGAAAAATTTGTCTTAAAATGCCCCCGAGACCAACTCAAATTCAATTTTCTGAAAGACTCTCCAAGTCAACCAAACCATGTAAGAAAGACAATTTAGTTTGAAAACATCCAACATAAACCGGTTAATCCAAAACAAGTCAGAGTCAACGTTCCCAAGAGTCAGAGACAAGTCAAACTATAGAGTACTAAAGATCAGGACTAGACTAGTTTCAATTCCTAATATCAGAATAATTGGAAGGTTGAACACTTGTTTCTCATCAGCCACTCTTAAGACAGAGAATTAGACATAGTTGGCATGAGTATAAGTAACTATATGGCATAAGTAAAATATTAAGGATGAAAATGAGGTATATATTTCTGGTATGGTGTCCTTCTTCATTTGCAGGTTTTAATCCAGCTTTGTTTGGGGCTTTGGATTTTGTGGCTCGTCGAACTGACAGTAAAATGAATGGTATCTGCTGTTTGTCCTTTCCTTTCAAGTCTCAAATAAGTGAAACAGATCTTTTACATTCCAGACATTTGACTTGTCATGTCACGAAAAGTTCATGTAATAACAAGTAACTGATCCTGTACTTTTCTATGTGTCAGCAGAACAGACCACATAATATCAAGAACTGGCACACCTGAGTAAAGGTATGATGCTGTTATGTTTGTCAGCATTGTATAATTATTTGCTATTAATTATCTCTGTTCCTTCTCAGAGGAATTCAGAGCTTCAGGGTAGGCTGTGTTGTAATTCACTTTGAAATGAACAGTAAACAAGTGAGGTAACTCTTTAAGCAGCCTTGGTGAACCTTTTTGAAACATGTTGGTCACAGAGTCTATACAATTAATCATAGAGAGCATGAAAAATAAACTAATAAGTTGAGTATGCTTTGATAAACATCAATATAGAAACAGGACAAGGTGTAGGATTAAATACAAGTGAAACAGTAAAAGGGAATCCAGGCAAACATAGGGAGGGCATTCAAACGCAACGCCACAAAATCACAGGTCCCTACATCGATTTAAACCCAGCACCTTCTAGCTGTGAGAAAAAGGTGTTACCCTACAAACCACTATGCCCCAACTTTGAATAGTTATTAAGGATTTTTTAGGGGGTGCGAGTTATGGAGTACACTCTAATGAACCAGTTGAGGGATAGATGTTGAGTTAAGCTATTTAAAGAAGATTGGTTCCTTTAACTTTAAATAAATATTTGGAGTGACAAAGGACCTGTGAACCTGACAAAGCAGTCCCATCACCTTTATACTTTAAGTTTAAGTTTTTAGAAAATCAAGACATTTCAAGTAATGTCTTGTTGTTCAAGTAACAAACTTGGATTGATATTTTGTAGTTGTTCAAACATGAAAATAAAAGTTGTTTAAACAAGTATCTTGTTAAATCATTTATAATTTTTAGTCTTGCAAACCTAATAAAAGTTGGACCAATTAAGCTTCTTGTTCAATAAACTTCTTTTTTTAAGGCAGCCAGATAACTCTTTAAAGGAGTAGTTCATCTTAAAATGAAATGTGAGGTTAATTCAAAAATGGTACTTATAACAGCATCATTTTCAATTCAACTTCAGTGTCTATTTTACAACAGTACAATATAAAATAGAATCATCAATATAAAAACATCATTCAGAATGTTATTTTGTCATATTTTGCAAAAGAGAGAGGCCTCGTTGTTATGAATCCAATTGGTTTAAAACTTTACAATTTAACAGTCTCATTACTTTTCAAAAAAGTTGCCAAACAAGCAATGTAGCAGTTAAGAGTACATGTTTCTGAAAATTAACTGCAACTTAAAAAAGAAAAAGAAAACAAAATAAAAATCTGTGTTTAGCTAGTAATATTGACTTGCAGAAATCGTCAACAAGCATTACACCAAAAACTTTATCTATCAAAAAAGTATATTCTGGCAAATCAGGTGTGGCATAAAATAGACCACACACAGAGGAGTTGATGTCTCAATGAGTCTTTATGAAAAATGCTACTCAAGTAGAAAAGAGAAACAACTCAACAGCATTGTCTCTTTTAGAAATCATGACCCAGTAACTCAAGATAACCCCTACAACTTGTGAGCAGCTTCTAATCGGAAATACTCTCATGGTTAGAATCTACCACAACTAGTCCCTGAACGAAACTGCTCAAAACAAGCTCTGTGGATTATTCTGACTAAATGGGTCATGATTTTTGGTAAGAGACACTGTTGAAAATGTTTTTTTTATTTATTTTGTTTTTTTGGGGCGTTTTTAGCACTACAAGCTACAAACAATTATACTGGAGAGAAGGCAGACTTCTCTAAAGATCTGCAGCTCACACCTAAACTATCTACATGGATAACTAGGACGATAGGCTCGGGAAATTAATCATATCTTAGTAGTGTGCTTGTGTATTTTTGATTTCTGCCTCATTATGAAAATGAGGGGGCTGTCGTGTCTCAGTCCGACTTTTTGCCTATTGGTTGATTGACTTCAGAGTGCATGGGTCAATATGCCTTGCTGCCACAACAGTAACCAGCGAGGCAAGTTTGCTCACAACTTCGCATCGAGCCGATTTAAAGCAGCTCTGAGGAGGACTCTGGTTTGGATCATATTTGACAGAAAATAATTTCTGGGTTTCCCTCTGATGTCCACCAGCACCCAAAGTTCAAGTAGGGCATCCACGGAACAACAGAGGAAAAATACTTTCTTCATAATAAATGATCCTATTTCACCAAATGTGCAAGGAAATCAATGAATAAAGTTGTAAAAGTTTTGTCATAATCACACATATGAATACACTTAACTTGTTTGAATAAATTACAGGAGTAACCTACCTAAAAAAGGAAAATCAAAAAATATAAACTATTTATTTATTTTTTTCTGGGTCAATAAAACAAAAATTAAGGCCAACAAAAATGCTGAGTTATTAATGTCCCCTTCAAATACATAATCATTAATCAGGAAAAGTAATTTAAAATCATGTACACAAAAGTTTTTAATGAATACTGCCGTTAAACTGATAATTCGTTGATCTGCCGCTGTCCATAATCATGTACAGTATGTACATAACACTTCAGCGGTTGTTTTGCCACCAGAGTGGTGGCGACGTCAATGACGTCAACAGAAGTTGCATGCATAGGTGCATCATAGCATCATAGGTCTATTGAAGGAAATTGCTGCAGTCCTGTCGCCGAGAATGGGCTTAGTTCACCCGTCAGCTGATTCAATTTGAAAATCCCCCCCTTTTGATGTAAAATAGATGTAAAATATCCAGAGAAGAGAGACATGTAAGTCTGATATCAGAAAACCAGAGAAGAATCTGTGGGTTGAGCCAGAATATTTCCCATATCTAATATGGTGAGTTAAGGCTATTCATTTATACATAAGTACTTTCAGTGGACACACTTTGGCCGAACAAGATTTCATTCAATATTGCACAAATTGCACAAAAAAAACAAAGACGTATGTTCTAATTTTATCTTTCCATTTAATTTAACAAGACTTTTTTATTAAATACATATGGATAACGCAAAGTTTGTTCTTACCTTAGCAACTCCTAGTACAAGAAGAAAGTTTCTTCTGGCACATCGTGGTGCTGTAAGCTGGGGCCACAATTGTTGGCTGTGTGGGGTTTCTTTGGTAGTTTTGCAGTGGGTAGTAGTGAGTGGTTCAGACAACTAAGAAAACTATGTTGTACCAACTATTCGGATTGAACTTATTTATTAGTTGGGCTGATTCTTACTTGATATTTCAGCATTTCAAATAAATGACCCAGTAAAATGAGCTGAGGCAGCTAAAACCTCAAATGCCTGCTGACAGTCCCTTTTGACACCGGTTGGAGCAATTTTTTGATTGCCTTTGTGTTGAAACACTGTTAAATCCACTGTTTTCCACTTTTCTGTGTTTGCTGCTTTGTTTTACATCTCATGAACACAGGTAGGGATATACTATTTTTGATACTAGTATATTTGTTTTACATGCTATATTGCCGGTATAGCTTTAGGTAGATATATTTTTCTTTAGAGGGCCTTATTAGTTTTGCTGTTCAATGATGTTGTTCGAGAAGGTTAATAAAAAAAGGTTTTTTTTAAAAAATGGCACGTCACACTGTGTCCAGAAATATCAGTGCACCCTTGGGTCCAATCCTATAGCAAAATTAAATTAAGTGTGTTTATTCAAGCACTGTTAAATACGTTTATTTCTTTTTCTTACTTTATGAACAAACAAATTGTTACTTCTAGGTATTCTGTATGTTTGCAACTCCATTTGGGCTTTTGAAAAAAATATTTTTAATGTCAGTGGGACGTCCCTGGTTTTTCTGCTCATCTCCTAATGTCTGTAGGAGTAAACCACTACCCTTTGTTGGAGCCTGGTTAATAAAGTGACACTGAAAATCAGTGGAAACTGAGCTGAATCTGACTTTCGGCAGATTCCGATGATGATCTGTGAATCAAACCAATGGAGATGCTTCCTCGTGATCATTAAAACTAGTAGATATCCTTCAGCTAAGTACATTTTCAGCAAGAAGTTCAAACATTGACTGCATTCTTTGCGTGTCCGGCCTCAGCAGTGTGTCCACATATTGTCTTAAGATTGCTCAAATACTTTCCTGCAGGCAAGAGGCAACAAACACGTCCTCACGTTAGACTGTCAAAAATTCAAAACAAAATACGTCAAACCAGCAAATCATTCCACTCAGGCAAGTTCCAACAAGGCCCCTTTCTAATTGAAGCTCCTACAGAAACCTTTTTATGTGAGAAGCTTCGTCTTCCATATGAGAGTGGAGGTAGTGCATGTTTATGACCGTCAGGTAGTTTCACAGGATACCAGTGTGCAGTTTGAACAGCAGGAAGTTGAATTTACAGAGAAGGTAGGTGTGTTTTTCATTGTCTCTAATGGGAAATGTTTATTAGGAATTTCTGACTTTGACTTTATTTTCATGGGCTTTAGTTTTACACATGAAATTGTTTAAATAATGAGATGAGAGAAGCAAATGCACATTGCTTTTTGTTTTCTGGTATGTGGTACTGCTGTTTTGTTTTCTTTCCAAAGCTAGTTGATACTTTTCTAACCGAGAACATTTGGAATATTTATTTAGTTTTAAATTTGAATAATGCAGCCTGTGCAAAATATTAAACTTGAACAAGCAGTGCCCAGCAGTGATGGAACATACATGTGATATGACATTATTCAAACCCTTGTGCCAAAGGTCTCCTGGTATTTCCATTTCCAAGTCCTATTTCCAGTGCATTTTCTTTTTTATGAAGCTCGTTCTAACTTGTCAAGGCTCCTGTAATAAATTCCATTCAAAGGAAATGTGAGCATGTCAGGTATACAGTCATCAATCCACTTTATCTCTTCCTGCATTCTCAAAAACGATTAACATGCAACTCTACAAAGGGCTCAACCTGAAGGTTCCTGAAGTTATTTCTCTTTGGCAATTTGAATTTCTCTTGAAGCCCTTGAAATGATGTATAGGCGCCATGAAAGTGTTGATCTCCAAAAGTATGCAGCTCTAATTCTCTACACTGAAGAAATGTTGTATCCATAGTCGAGGATGTGAAAGACCGAATCTCCGACAACTGGAGTGAAATCTTTTTTTTTTGTTACTTTCCTCCAGATCTAGGTGGTATTATGAAGGGGATCGATTACTAAAGCACCAATATCTGCATGTATCAATGAAATGTATTAATATTTGTAATGTATTTTCCCCTTTGTCCAAATAGTTTCTGCAAGATGTTCCAGTGCAAGCACAAATGAGGCACTTATGAACATCCTTGCTTTGCGCCTGATGAAGAAAAAACTTGTGTTCTGATCATTGGAGGAAAAGGAATTAACTCCAGGAGTGTCAGTTAAAGACAACTGACACTCCTGGGTTAAGTGATCTGTTAAACAGAGATGATCCTGGTTCACTCAGTGAGTCTCATCCCGGAATCTTGCCACCCAGATCCAGCAAGACCATTTTATGCTAACAATCTACCAGGTCAGACTATATTGTGTCATTCAGACATATATATATATATATATATATATATTTATAAATTTTTATCTTTTTAATACATATTTTTCATATATATTTGTGTGGAGGAGAAGAAATTAACTGGAGGAGTCTTATGTAAATATTTGGGTTTATTACAGACATAGCTGTTAAACAAAGAAGATTCTGGCCCGATTATGTGTGAGTCTATATATATATCTATGTTTTTTTATAGATATAGATATCTATAGATATATGTATTTGAAATAAATAAAATTTAAGTATCTACTTCAAGATTTTGAAAAATATATTAGTTATATATGTGGTATATATGTGGTAGTGTAGTCTGGACGCTGAAGGGAGAGGACGCTGGCGTTGTCTGTTCGCCGCTTTTCCATCAGAGTTCTACAGCCTGCAATACTATTAACCGACAAGTATACCTTTTATTGTTGGTCACCGGCAAACCTTTTGGATATATATCCGTATTTGTATCTATTATTCTGTATTTGTATTTGTATTTGTAACAATTCTACCGAGTCTGGTGACGGTCCGCCTACCTGTTGCTGCAAGTGTACCATCACCCGGAGATTTCTGTATCTGTTTGTTTCATCGTTTATGTCCGTTTCTGTTTGTTCATCGTTGATGTCAGTTTGTTTATCCGTCTCGTTCATCACTGCCCCCGAGTCACTTTCACCAAAAGCCGCTGTTGATCACTTTCTGTGTTTGATAGCTTTTTTCTCGGCATCATTTCCATGAAAATAATGGCTACTAACGTCCTCTGTGCGTCTCGTCCAAAGCTAACGGCTAATAACGGGCTAGTCTCCACGACTGGCATGATGATGAATTATTCCGTCTCCCAACTGATG
>VRLP01007700.1:0-20332 GCA_009660295.1 Lophius piscatorius | reverse complement strand
GTATAAATATGAGGTGACACAGGCCTGATTCTCTCTGAGGTTCTTCACCATGATGAAGAGCAGAGAACACAGCAATGAGGAGCAAAGAAAAGTTGTAGAGCTGCACAAATCTGACAACGGAGACAAGAACATCTCTCAGCAGTTCAAAGGTCAGTTTGAACAGTTAGATCAATAATGAAGAAGTTTAAAGAGACTGGAGATGTTAGACAGCCGCCTGGAAGAGGATGTGCCTGTAAACTGACCCCACACACTGTGAGGAGGATGGTTGGACTGGATAAAGACTCTCCAAGGATCACAGCTAGAGAGGTCAGAGGTCAGATGAATCTTGGAGTCAGAAAGTTTCAATAACCACCATCAGATGGCGCCGACACCAACACCAGCTGTTTGGGAGGGTAGCTAGAAAAAAAGCCTCTGATGTCGTCCACACACAAGCTAACGCTGCTACAAGCTAACGCTGCTACAGTGTAACAAACACCACTGGGAGTTTCACTGGAACAAGGTCAGAGGTCAGATGAGACCAAAGTAGAGCTTCAGAAAATCAAATAAATGAATGTTTCCGTTCTGTGTTCTGTTTATAGATTTGCAAACTGCTTTTCTTTTTTTTTCCGTCTGAATGTTTTTTTTTCCGTCTGAATGTTTTTTTTTCCGTCTTCCTGTTTTTTTTTCCGTCTTCATGTTTGAGTGTGCGGCCGTCCGTCTCAACCAGGACACCGTGGCGAGGAGAGACGTTTCTAATCTCAATGAGACATTAAAGTTTAAACAGAAAAGAAAAATGAATACATAATGGGAAGCGGCGAGCAGAGACTCGGGCTTCTGCTGGACAGGAACCGGAGGGAGTGATGCGGTACCTGTCACACTGTGTGATGAGTTACAACCCCGAATTAACCGTGAACCGGTACCGTTGTTCTGGCTTCACGCTGGAGCAATACGTCTCTGAGCAGCAGCCGTACATTATGATATTGATTTTTTCAAAATAACATGCTTCAGCAAACACATTGAGGGGGGGGGGGGTCCCCTCCCTCAGCATTATTGATAAAAATGAGTGGTGGAGATGTAATGTCGGAGAGACGTTCACCAGCGGACCGGCCGGCTCAGCCCAGATAAATTAACTGTGGACAACGCCGCGCCAGAACCATCGCCGCCTGGACAGCTTAAGTAGAGGTAGCTGCAATAAATGATTCAGTAGTTCCCCAGAAGTAGGGCGTCAATTTGTAACGTCCTCCAAATGCCCAAGCACCCTGGCCCGGCAACGCGGCTTCCAGAACCGTCTGAAACCGGCTGTAAATTAAATTTTAATGGTGAAAGATCTTACGCTGAGTCATGCTTCTCCTCCGTGCTCCTTCTCCGTCTTTTCCCTCCTTCTTGTATTATCTCTGTCAGCAGAGGCTCATGGATCCATCAGGACAAGCTGGGGAACACAGATAGTGACAGTGTTCATCTTCTACCACCTAGAACCGGGTCTACACTGTACGATCTGAGCCCGATTCACTCGTGCAAATGAGTGTCAGTCCTTTTTGTCAGTGTAGGTGGGGTCACGACGGCCGATAAGCAGCCCCCTACAGCGATCACAAGATCGGAAGGTTTTCTGGCGTGTCAGAAATTTGGCAGGGTCTGGATTCGATCGGCTGACGTCGGCGCCGTCTTTTCTCATAGCGCCTTTGAGAAGGGGCGGAGCATCGGAGCTGCCGTGGCAACACGATGGGTTGTATTAATAAGATTAGTAACATATAGTCATAATGAAAAAAATAAATTTGTGGCTAATAAAAAAGAACGAATAAGAACGCTTTCAGAGCGCTGCTAGCTATAAAGCTAACACTCTATACAGTCAAACGTAGCTCGCTTACACATTCTGCTAAATGGACCAGACAAACCGTCCACGGCGTTCAACACACCTACGAGTCAAGATACGCCGGCAACTTTAAAAAAAAAAGAAAGAAGATTTACGCGCACAGAATGGCAAAAAATAATCAAGATTAACTTTTATTCCGGCTCGTAGCTTTCAAATAAAACTTTATTGACAATTGTAAAAAGAAGCGGGGACAGGCTGCAGGAGCCGGACGGTTCGTACAGATTGAGCTGAAATGAAACGACTCTAAAGTCTTAAAGTGTAAAGATGAATATACAAAATAAGAAGAGCCATTAAACGCTCCACGATTAAAGGTTTTCACGTAGAGTTCAGAGTTCAGAAGGGTTCCGATCCAGGAGTCTAGGAGTTCAGGAGCGGGACTCAAAGACGAGACGCCCACAGTCTTCAGATTGTTGCTATTCAAAGTGACAAATGATCGTAAATCATATAAAGTAGATAGTGAATAATAATAATTAGCATACTAGTGTGAATCCACTCTAAATTCACGTGACCACACTCTAGTTCTACGCAATACACACTCATTATAAAACATCAAACAGAGCAAAAAATTACCCAAACTTTAATCGTGTGAAAAATGTTTTAGATATGAAAATATCAACTCAGAGGAAATGAAGTCCCAATGTTTGTTACGTGTTTTAACTTCTACGTACGTCTCTACGTGAAGGGAGGGCCTCAAAGAGGGGGTGGGTTCCAGATCTTTTCAGGATATTTCCCGTTATTTCTTATGGAAAGGTTTTTTCCGTGTCTTTTGTGATTTCTGTGTGAACTCTCCTGCTAATAATAGCACACATTCCCAATTAAGCCGCATGTTGGGAGCTGAGATTCGTTTTTCTCGCCATCAAACGAAAAGATGAATAATAATGAGCTGGAGACGGACGGACAGACGGCGGACGCTTCTGTGTTTGTGAATCCGGCCCACGGAATGAAGATCATTAATTCTCTGCAGACTGAGCAGCTGTGCTGAAGGAAAAAGTAAACACTGGTTCGACCTCCACAGACTGACACTCACATTAAAATGATTTGGACCGGTACTGCAGTCTGGACCGACAAAAGGGGTTCTTGTTCAGGAGGATATTTTGCAAAGGGAACTGCTGATGGTTATGTTTTTCTTATTTTTTACTGCTTTTCGAAAGACGTGTCATCTGTGCGCTGAAATGTGTTTATCGGCCGATTCGGGGATTGATAGAAAGTCCGCCGCGTGCCGCTGCCGCCATCAGAGCGCAGAACTGAACCCGGCTCGGTGGCGACTCATCAGAACATTCACATCCTAACACCAAAATGCAGCCTCAGCCTATTTATCACTGTCAGCGTGGAATCCAGCCCGGCGTCGTGGGAGCGGGCCGCTGAAGACGCCTGCCTTCACCTTCAAGCGTCGGCGTGGAGGAGACTTTCCATCCCGCGTCTGGAGACAGATTGTGTGTTTGTTCTTTTCTGTCAGCGCGCACACACCCGCCCTCCAGGAGTAATGGCGTCGATACGGATCCCCTTGTACCGAGACGAGCTCCCACTCTGGTTCTGAGAGGAGAGGGCCGTGTCTATGTGCTGGAATGGCCATGAGAGAGTTTTCTTTTTTCTTTCATGGAGGGGGTCGATGAAAGAATGACTCATTACTCAGAATTACTCCTCCATTACTCCTCATCTGTGATGGATGAGTAATGGAGGAACCGGACCTCCTCGTTCACGGCTCTGTATCATCTCTGATAAATCTCCCAGCTATCTGCTCATCAGGTCTGATGGGATTCCGCCACGGCGGCGAACCCTCGGTAGGAAAGCGGCTCACGGGTCTATCCATGTTGAGCCTCTCAATCCCCGAGGAAGAGAAATCACTGATGAAGTCAGCACTGCGAGAAAGTAGCGCCGCCGCCGCCGCCGCCGCCGCCGCGGATCAAGACTGAGCTTCACATCATGTTTTTATTAGAATTATAAACTAGGCTCGGTATAAAAACAACAACAACAACAACAAGAACGGAGCGGCAGCAGAGGGAATCCTCCGTCTAAAGTTTTCACTGCTCTGAACGGAGGAGGTTGTGAGTTCAACCTTAAACAAAAGACAGTTTGACTGAATCTGATGTTCAACGATTTTCTTTTTTGTCTTTTCAAACAGCCTGTCGGGAGATTTGGACTCACAACTTCCTCGTTTTTTTTGAGTCACGAGTTAAAACGGTGGCTGAGATTCTGGAGTTCTGGTCTCAAAGGAGCCACAGATTGTCGACTCCGATGAAGAGGATGCGGTTCAGAAGAGATTGGGATTCTGATCCAGGACAGGAAATGAGATTACCTTAACAACGAGTCATTTGCATGGGTCGACCCAGAACCTGCAAGTCCGGCGGGCTGCAGTAGTTCTTCTGTAGGATCAGGAAACCGGGTCAAGTTCAAGTTCAGCACCCCGATAGAACTCCTCACATTAAATGTGACTTGTGTAAAATCTCAGACAGTCCATATGGACTCAACAGAACCAGCCAGCTGGTTCCTTGACACAAGGCGATCCAGATGACCGGAGAAGATTGAAACAGATGATCCGCTGTGGAGATCCGTAAAGAGACCCGCCTGAAGAAGACGAAGAAGAAGATTGTAAATGTGATCCACGTCCGCTGGAGGAGGGAAAAAGGAGCTTACCGTCTTCATCCCCCGCCGCATCGATCCTGCAGGCCCGACCCGTAACCTGCAGGATTAGAAATATTAAGTGTTTGGGCAGAAGGGTCAATAAGGAAGTGATGTTTTTCTTCATTTAGAGGGACAGGAGGAGTTACTTACTTAATTGTTCGGTATAATTCAGGACGATTGCTTTATTAACCTTGAGGTTCTGAACGGTGGGTTCTGGAGAGAGAAGCACACTTTACTCAGCCGGTTCCAGCTGGGACCGTTTATTGCATCTGTCGGATTTATTTAAATATCATCTCGTTTTTCTGCCTCAAATCTGACAGCAGACGATACAGCAACGGTGATCAACAGGGGAAAACACGCCGCAACTTAAGAAAACACATGCAAATAGGCAGAATATTAGCGAAGGAAGAAAACATCTTCATCAATTTGACAACATGTGAATACCACAACACAACATATTTAGAAAACACGCTGCAAATACCAGAACACAACATATTTAGAAAACAAACTGTAAATACAAAAATATATATAAAAACACGCTGTAAATACCAAATGACATAGAAAACACGCTGCAAATACCACAACACATTAACAATATGCGCTGCAAATACCACAACAAATTAAGAAAACGCGCTGATATATGTAATATAATATAATTGATTGACCTCAGCGACAGCTATTCACCTTAATATCTGCGTCTATCGATTCTTCGTCTCATCAGAGTCTTCATCAAGCTTCGTATCAGCCGTTACACGAGGAAGATCCACATAAAGGAGGAGCGGTTGTAACGTTACGCTATTATTAAAACACGGAGAGTTCCATTAAGTCTTTTCTTCTTCAGCGCCCGCTTTGACGAGGAACATCAAAGAGGTGAAGGATAAATCCTGATGATGATGATGTTCAGATGAAGAAGCACCGCCGCCTCTTTCTGCCAGACAAAGAAAAAAAAAAAAAAGAATAGATGAGAAGCTTATAAAGTTCCATGAGCCTTTTCACCTGGATGTGCACATGCCATAATGACGAGGACGTGGTACCGCTGGAGCGGGTTTATATTCTAATAGAATCTGTGCAGCAGCGGGGGGGGGGGGGGGGGGGCACCAGGAGTCAGCTGGAGGTAATCTGTGTGAAATGTGAGGCAAATGATCCCAGCTCTTTTAAATATAGAGTAGGTAACTGCTGGTCCAACGCTGGTTCTGGCAGAATTATAGACTCTGAAACGGAGCCAAAGTAAACGGGCCCTCAGTTGGACGGCCTAGAATTCATTTCAGGAGCCGGTTGGAATGGACCTATCGGAATCTACTGCCCTCCACGGCCGCCTGAGGGGATCTGCAGACAGCTAAGGTCGGCGGTCTCTGACTGCTGAGGACCGGAATGGAGGAACGATTAAAGATGGCGGAAATGCAAAATCATGCAGCAGCAGCAAAACCATAAAAAAGGTTGATCATCATCATCATCATCATCATCATCATCGATGACTGGGGTGTAGATTGTTTTCTGAAGAGGCACTAGGAAGTCGGAAATGACCCAAATATTACAACCTTCTCCCCCCTGGAGGAGGACTTCTTCTCCTCAGAACAAACTCCCAGCTCCTCTGATGAGACGCGATAGTCGGTTTGCTCGTTACAAACACCGGAGCAGCAAATCCACCGGACTGGTCCGCAGATCTGATTGGAGGAACGAGGAACGATCGTTCATGAATGTCCTTACAAGGTAAATATTTGGATGGTCAGAACTTAGGAGTAGGTTATAAAGTATGTCCTCTATATTCTCAGTGATTTGACTTCACGAGGACTTTGGACCTCAAGGAGGAGGAGGAGGAGGAGGAGGAGGAGGAGGAGGAGGATAAACATTCAAACAACCAGGAATCTCCTCCTAGCATCGACGTTTTAGCGGATACGTTTAAACATGAAGGTTTTAAAGATACATTATTTTATCTCTCAAATACTTCTCCAAAGGTCATCATGAGGTCGCCTCCTTCTTTTTGCTCTATATGTGTTTTCATTTATCCTTTTTTTTTTTTATCCCCCCCCCCACAAGATTCCCGATAAAATATAAGAAATGATTGAAGCGTAACTTTTTCTAACATCATTCATACAGAAATCAATAAATCCTCCAAACCTCGTCGTTAATGTAAAGAATCTTTTTCTTTTTTTTTTTGCGTAATAAATTCCTCGGCTTTGAATCGGAGGTTGGGGGCGGGGCTGCTTTCAGCGGCTTCATATGCACCGCAAACCCTTGACCTCCTTTCCTCACAGCCGCGCTGACTCTTGACACTCACTCCATCACTCTCATGAATGGCCTCCCTAAAAAGCCCGGCAAGTGGTGATTACGGAAGCTGGGAGGTGGAATGAGTCACACCCCGCAGCCGGGCCCTACGGAACCAATTCAATCTCTCCGTAAAGTGAAAGCGCTGCCTGTCGAGCATCGAACCTGTGCACTTAAACTCATTTCGAGCCTCTTGATTGCTATTTGTTCATGCTTTAGATTCTGATGGCTCCGCGCCGCCACCAGAGGCCCGGCACGAAAAAGGTCCCGCAGACGATGATTTATGTCAGCGGGCCGGGTCTGTAAAAGCCCAAACTGGATAAAATATCTCCAATATGTCAAAATGAAGAGGTACAGCAGGTCTTCAATAGTAAAAGATACAAACCAGATTGAATTAAGGGATTCATTTCGCTTCTTTGTTTTCAATTTACTCCGTATTAAGATGCAATGTTGAATACTGATGCTGGAAAAAGTACAAAAAAAAAACCTTTGAAGCACGAAATCCACTCAGTGGAACTTTAATGTAGAAGTCAGTGTCACCGAGGAAACCCAGCAGATGTCCTGGAGCCAAAACATTACAACTGCCTGCAAGGAGGATGGACCCAAATGCAGACAGAACACAGGGAGGTCCAAAGCGTGGGTTCCAGGAATGTTCTCCTTTCACAGAAAAAGTTTAATGTTCTACAGAAGAAGAGGTTCAAGTTTCAAACTCCGAGCGGCACAAACGGTTTGGAATCAGGGAGCAGACCAACATCTGAAGACAAAAAAGAAAAGTTTAATAAAACAATGAGGAAGAAGACAAAAGGGAGACGAGACGAGAGAGAGAAGACTTCCACACAAAGAGCGAGGCACAATGAGACACAGGTGAACCAATTAGAGCGGCGAGATAAGGGTCAGACAGGTAGGCAGACATGACAGCGGACGGTTTGGAGAGGAGACGGCTGAAAGGAGACGGACAGAGGGAAGGAGGAGCACAAAGGAGATCCGTGGAGATCGAACATGGAGGCGTAAAGAAAGTTAGAGCAGTTAGAATAAAAGAGGAAACACAGAGAGGAAAAGGTGAGGCAGTTAAACCGACATAAGCCTGCTGTGCTGTGGAATCTGTGAACGTTAGATCTTCAAATCCAGCAGTCAGGGATCCTGTACGGAGAAGATCTTTGATCCTTATTGAACTTCCTTTAACAGGAATATTGTCACACACCAGGTGAGGTCCGGAAAAATCCCCCCGTTGGCTTTTTGATGCACAAATGTAAGAGTTTGATGGCGGAAACAGAAGTAAGTGTCCAGTTTTTGTGAAACGTTAAGCAAATCTAACAAATATATTATCAGCCATAACATTACAACCACCTGCCTTTTACGTGCAGGTCCAAATGGTCACCAAAACAGATCTGTGGTTCTCAAACCCGGCTCACAATCAACTTTACTTTCTCAGAACTTTGTGCTACAGTAGTTCTTCTTTGTGATGGACAAAGCCTTCACTCCCCCTGAGCAAAGACCAGGGGGCGCTACTGGGCATCCGTCACCGGTGGGCCCGTCTTAGACCAGTCTGGTGGGTTCTGCCAAAACACCTCACATCAAGTTTCTGACTTTATTTATGTTGAAATGATGCTCATGTAATTAAAATTCATAATCTTAAATATCAGCCTTAAATATATTTTCGAGTGAACTTTGCGATAGAATCTTGTACTAAAAACGTCGATGGAGGAAATAAATGTGGAAACTTTTCAGTTTCTGCATCGGAGCAAGTTTCCATCTTTTTCTATGTTTGTGTTTTACAGGATTGGACCCCATTTGGCAGATTCTCACCTCTGCAGACCAGGAAAAACCTAACAAGACCAGAAGTTCAGGAGATGCTCCGGAGATCCAAATTTGGTTCTGTCAAAGTCACTCGGATCCAAGGACAAATCGTTCACTTCCTGCCTCATATATCCCGCCCTCTGACAGCTCGCCAATATTATTCAGACTTCCCCTGTCGGTGGTTATAATGTTATGGCTGATAAGTGTGTACCAGTTTTGCAGAACCCTAGAGTTCTGATAAACTGGTCTAAAAATGTTGCATACATTTAGACGTTTGATTGATTGATTGTTTGATTGATTGATTGTTTTTTTTGTTAGGTTGTTTGATGTTTGTTTGTTTGTTTGTTTGTTTATTTGTTTGTTTGTTAGATTGTTTGATGTTTGTTTGTTAGATTGTTTGATTGTTTTTTTGTTAGATTGTTTGATGTTTGTTTGTTTGTTTGTTTGATTGTTTTTTTGTTTGATTGTTTCACTGCTTAAAGGCCCTGCTGTTTTATTTTTCTCTAATAAATTGGATTATTCGGGATCTTCAGCATCAGGGAAGCGTTTTGTGTTTTTGGTTTTCTGAGTCCGTCTAAAGTTTGGATTAATGAGATTTAAAAAATAAAAACAATGTTTATTTGTGAAGTAGGTTTCCGTCGACTCTTCGTTTTTTTTCCAAACAGCGCTTTGAACTAAAGGTTCTGTTGGAGTGTTAGCGACATAGAGCCGTTGGTGATCCGGGGCTCAGTTCTGTACATGTGACAATGCAGCAGGTTGTTATTGGAGGCGACCCCGCCACCCCCCTTCCCCCCCCCCCTCAGCTCATTTCCATCCAAATGTCATCTTTGATTAATCACCTCAGCGAAAGCTCGCCACCAATCCGTGCGTCTGCCAAGACCCGGAACCCGGCAGCACACCAGCAGACTCTCAAACAGGGCCCGGTCCGCTGGCAGGGCCCGGCTGGACAAATTACAGTATGTGCTCCGGTACAACGAGAGGATATTGGAATAATGTATCCAGAGTTTCATCAAATTAAACGTTTTCTGCGAAGATGTCAGACGATCGGAGAACCCGGGCTGAATCATCAGAAGTCGATTTCTTTCCTCGGACCGATTGACGTTTTTCACGTCCCAATAAATGTTTATCGGTTCTGAATCAAATTACAAATTTGAAATCGAAGCAATCCGGTCCGACTGAGAAATATTCTGACAGGTAGATCGAAATTTGATCCAAATGTAAAGTGTGTTATAAATTAAATATGTTATTATTATTAGATGCAAAGCATTGTGGGAATAAAGTTCAGGGAATTGATTCTGACGGCGGCGTCCGTCAGGAGAGAATATTAGTCATATAAATAAAGTGATGAACAATATTAGTCGTGTATTAGAGGATACCTCATCCATCAAACCGTCACGATGATTCGTTTCTAAACCATCTGTGTTTTTGTGTTTATTACTTTATTATCGCAAACAGAGATTAAAATCTCTTCATTAGACACAACAACAGCCTGAACCTTATTTGTATTCATTTATTACACACTTCCTTCAAACTTCAGGAAAGATGTTGATTTATAAAAGCGCCACATATGAGGTTTGTATGGAAGCTGAACCAGGAAGCTGATCTGGATGGGAACAATCGACAGTTTGGGAACTAATTTAACGTCCAAATATAAATTAAGTTGAATTACTTTCCCGACTTTTTGGCGGATTGTGTCATGTGACCTTACGGCAGTGGCTCCTCCCCACGGGGTCGGGTCATGACTGGATGGCAGGTGTGTAGGTTTGTGTATGGAAACTCAACCTTGAGTTCTCACCTGATGGACCGTTTGGGAACTAATTACTTCAGCTGCTGGGAGGTTTTGTTTTCAACCGCGTTTGTTTGTCCGTCTGTCCGTGAACAAGATTATGGAAAAACTAGAGGATGGACCTGAAGGACATTTTACCCGGATGGAGGTTTTGTCATATTCTAGAGGAGATGCTACCTTTGTTCCTTTGATGTGTCTCAATGGGGTTACAATGGGAGCTCGGTGGGCTGAACAGAGACGCTGAAGTTGAAGGCGCAGGAGACGAGCAGCAACAGTGTCTGAGAGATCCTCAGAGAGTTTGGTGGAGTTGTCAGTAGATTTAGAGGCTGGCAAAAATCTCAGACTTTAATGGAGGAATCTGAAGGAGTTTATATTAAACCTTTGGTTCTGTTGGACCTCGGCGCAGGTTTGCGCTCTCTGGGGGCATTTTAAACTAGAAAAGAACCGTTTTGAATAACTGATGACCTCTTCATCATCAGTGATGATGTTATCAGTGATGATGTCATCCCTGATGATGTCATCACTGATGATCCTATATTTAAAAATAGTCCGTCTGTTGGTTCCAGTTCATGATGCGTCTCAAATTACTGGACTCACCTGGAACATTGTTAAAAGTCTTTGTGACAGTTAGGCAGAATTTGTTTTGTACCCGGTTGGATTTTCTGATAGTCCAGGTAGAGGAATGACATCTTGTCCAAAAGCATTCCATACCGGGCCTCCTCCAATCACGCGGTTCATTGTTGGTGTGTGGTTCCGATCTCCCTACGATCTCAACGGCGGAAGGAGAAACTCAAATTAGGTTTCTTTTTCCTAGAACAACTTTTCTGCCTCCACTGGACTGTGATGATCTGTGATTAATGAATGCATCTGAACAGAACCTACAGAACCATCGGGCTGCTTCCTGTTTACCGTGGTACAATCATCTGTAAAAACCCAAAGCATTATGGGTTACGCTCTCAAAACGTTCTTCAAATGACGGTCCCCAGAGTCAGAACCGGGCTCAGGGACAAAAGCTTTTAGTTTGGCTGCTCCTTCTTCCCGGAATTTTTTACAGAATATAAAATATATAGATTTAGATATATAGATATATAGATGTATGTATATATAAACTATCAGAACCTGTTACTTTGGGGGAGTTTAAATCTATCTTGAAGGATCTTGATAATTTTGCGCTCTGTAAATATAGTCGGTTCTGACCCACTTTGATCCTTTCGATTGACTCTTTCAATCTCGGTGAGGACGTTACCTGGTAAAAATAAAGGATATATGTGTTGGTGGATCCTGGTGGTGGTGGCTGATGACTCTGCTGAGACTGATGAAAGGATAGAATCTGTTTAAAGAGACAGCAGCTGCTGGTGAGAGGATACCTGAGTGAGTGCAGCCGGTACCAGCTGACGCCTCGGACCTTGAAGCAGGTAACTGAGACCGAACCGGTCCGACAGGTGAGGATAATAAAGAACTGTGATGAAAAACTTTGGCCCAGGTGTGACTGCAGTAGTTCAGCCTCCTTCAATCTAAAATACTGCTTAAATTGGACCAATGGATCTCAGGCTCCGCCCCCTTTGTGCCGAGCTGCATTGATTTCATGTTACTGTCGGTTAAATGTGAATAATGTGTTTGAGGTATCCTACCAAAACCATGGAAGTGGATTGAAGCCACATATATGACCTTAGTCTCGGAATTCTGACTCTATTCTCGGAATTCCGATTTTATTCTCAGAATTCTGACTTTTTTCTCGGAATTCTGACTTTCTCGTTCTCGTTGTAAAAGCCTTTCACGCCGCTCTCTTTATGGTCATTCCCGCCCTGAGCGTCCCCGCTGCAGTCGTACGGTTGGACACGCCTCCCCTAAAAACACCTTTACAGTCTTTTGAGGGAAAAGTAGCTCCTGTGGGAAAATAAACTAAAAGGAGGTTATTCCAGGTGAGCGATCGTGCTCCGGCGCAGGAAATGCTAATTAAACTGTGGACTAAACATCAGTATGGTGGAAACACAAACACCGGATCTACTGTATGTAAGAGAGAGAATTAATCGTCCGTCTCTTTCTGCATTAAGAAAACACAATTCTTCCCTGGACTTTATCGCATGTGATGAAAGACTGAACACAAAGTTCCTCTGAGTTAGAGCTTCATTTATTTCTCTGCTGCACGACCACCGAATATACGGCTCGGAATATCTGTGGGGATATTTCACAGAGGTGTGTGTGTGTGTGTGTGTGTGTGTGTCTGTGTGTGTGTGTGTGTGTGTGTGTGTGTGTTTGTGTGACCACCACAGTAACCATGTATGTTTGAATTATTTGTTCCGCATTAATAATTATTAATAAAATAGTTATAATAATAATAATATTTTATCCTTTATTGTTCACACTTTCAGTCGGACACAGGAAATCAGGAGAATTTAATCATTTCTCTGAATTTGACCTGTCCCTGAGGCACAGTGGGCGGAGCCTGTAAGGATCTGTGGGCGGAGCCTGTGAAGAACCCTGGGCACATGGATTGGGGTTCAGGGTCTCGCTCAAGAACGCCGATGAACCACCAACCTGCTGGTCCTCTGACGGAGATACAACAGACCAAGATTATCTAAAAACAAGAAATGAAAAGACATTTAATTCAGAACGATTCATTTAAAATGAGTATTTTACTATTTTATTTATTTTAAGAATGAATGAATAATTAATGGGGGAAAAAAACTTATCAAAGACAAAAATATCTTTGAACAGAGTTTCCTTCTCTTCATAATAAGATAATAAATCTTGTTCCTCTGCAGGGAGATGAATCAAACCGTAGTTGGTTTTTGTTCCCGGTTCAGACAAACTCAGTATTTGCTGGAATGTCTGTCTGAGAAAAAGACGATAGATTTTATTAAAATACTATTTAACTTAATGTGAGACAAAAAAGGATATTAATTATTTAATATCATAAAAATAAGGTTTTTTTTATTCTCCTGTCTGACACCAATAAGGAGAAAGACAGACAGACAGACAGACAGACAGACACACAGACAGACAGACAGACACACAGACAGACAGACAGACACACAGACACACAGACAGACAGACAGACACACAGACAGACACACAGACAGACAGACAGACAGACAGACAGACACACACACACACACACAGACAGACACACACACACACACACACAGACAGACAGACACACACACACACACACACACACAGACAGACACACACACACACACACACACACACAGACAGACACACACACACACACAGACAGACACACACACACACACACACACACAGACAGACACACACACACACACAGACACACACACACACACACACACAGACAGACACACACACAGACAAAGGATTTAATTTTTTTTCTATCAAGTAAATCAATTTGCATTATTTTGTAAGTATGAGACATGAAACATAAATATAGGTTGAATGTAATGTCCCTCTATTTTCCTTCTGTGTGGAGCATCAACCAATCATCTTCTTGAAAAACAAGTGTTTGATCTCTATGATCAGTCGCTGCAGCCCTTCAAAATAAGAGCGCCTTCCCTATTTTTTCTTCTGGGAGTCGAAGCACTTAAGGAACATCTGCTGCTCCGGTTCTCCCTGCTCCCCCAGAGTCCTGGAATAGAGCAGAATCTCTCGGAGGCCCAGATCAGTCAAGCCCACCCAAGTGGCCAATCGTCTGACAAGTCATCGTGCCCCCCCCCCCTGCCTCTGTGGGCACGCTCCAGCTGAGCGGCGTGTAAATGTTTAACGCCCTCTCATCTTAAATATCTGCAGCTCCTTCCACTTTATGATGCCAGCAGGTCGTTAAAATTCTCCATTAGCGGCCGATTACGTCGCCGCCGGAGCGGCGGAGGCAGGACGGAGAATTGGGTCGGCCGAAAAAACCCAGGGTCACACTCAGAGGGCGCCGCGAGGAAAGATGGGATATGAGCATTTAATTCTGAAATGATTCAAATGACTGAGGCGAGAAAATCTTCAAAGCCAACGGCTGCTGAAGGTCGTCGGGTCGGTTCTCTGAACACATGATGGATTTACATTCAGCTTTAATGGCGACCTTTGAACCCGTTCGGCTCCACTTTGTAAATGGAGTTTTCTGGGGAATGCGTGAAGCTCTTTTTCTTTGACCCTTTGATTTCTATTCAACAGGAAGTGATGTCACGACCTTCAAGAAACAGCTGTTACCAACGACGACTCTGAGTCCCTTTGCTTTAAGTTTCAGTTTCTTGAAATGTTTGATCTCCTCTCCTCCGCTGGATCCACCTGAAATATTCCCACGCTGCTACGGCCAGAGGAAACAATCAGCCATAACATTAAAACCACCTGCCTTTTAATGTCCTTCTCACAGGTTTTCCGTAAGAATGGATGTTTATATTTCTACAAAAACATGTGAATTGTTTTACAGTGCAGACTGGGTCTACATAGAAACCCAGATCTGATGGAACTAGTCGTCGTCTTGTCGGGTGAAAATGAATGAGGATTTTCCCCTGAGCATCTTCTCTGCAGGAATCCAAACATCTCCTTCTGTCCGCCTGCGTAACAAAAACACATCAATCACCAGGTTTTGATTATTGTGGCATGTTTTGATTATTGTCACATGTTCAGTGGCGAGGAGGTCTCCTCTGACTCCTGCTGCAGCTGCTCCTCTCTCAGAGGAGACCCTGGACAAGGAGCCCCCCCGCTGTGAGATCTGCCGCATGAAGAAACCAAACAAGTCGGATCCCAGAACGTCTGGCTTCGCTCTGCTCACCAGAAGTCACAGCCGGGTCTGAAGTGAGACGTCAGAATGTAACAGAAAGATGCATTGTGGGTATTGGCGCGGAGGAGGCGGAGGCCTCCTATGTTCCAGAGTGGAATTAATATATCATGGTGTGACATCTGTCCAGATTCTCATAAATCATCTCCAGCGTTCTTCTCCAGGATCTCACGCCCGACAGCTGAGTTTAGAGGCGGCGGCTGCAAACACTCAAGGATGTGGTGATGAAGTGATGAAGGTGGATTAGATGGATTCCAGACCGAAGCAGAGATGGAGTCTTCATCGCCGTGTCCGCCGCCGATCCTTCCGTGTCGAGGCGAAAACCCGAAAAAAACATTTCATGAATCGTTTTGATATCAAAGCATTATAGACTTTAGTGTGAGGAAGAACTGGACTGATTTGGAGAAAGGTCGTTTACATAGTTCCACCACTAGGAGGATTTTTTTCTCCAAGAGTCTTATATATAATATATATATATATATATATATATATATATATATATATATATATATATATATATATATTATATATACAGTATACAAATATGTGGAAGGATTCCAATTTATTATTTTAAAGATAAGTCTCCCCCTAGTGTCATAAATATAAAACTGAACTTTCCCCAAATCGATCCAATACTTCCTCACACTGAAATCTATGTCGGGGGAAAATTTGAAAATGATTCATGAATATTTATTTTTGGAGTTATCGCGGTAATAGAAAGGATCTGCGACGCCGATTCCATCATATCCCGACATTTTATGGGCTATAATAAGGCGTTTTGTGATTCATGAGGAGATCAGTTTGAATCCGGAGATATTTTATTACTTAGATGTGTTTAATAATCAGAAAGTATCCCTAAAAAAAAAGTGATGTGATTGATTCTGAGAGCTATAATGTCTACTTCCTCTTTTGTTCTGGTTTCACGATGTAATTCCGACTCACTTATTAGCTTCAACACTTTTCCGATCCACACCCCGGCGCACCTTCCTCTCCCAGCCCAAACCCGCTCCACAGTCAGAACCAATGTTGGCACGGATGAGAGTCAGAACCGGCGGCCGCGACTTCTGCTCACCGCTGAAAAAAGCAGATTGAAAATCCTCCTGTGGAAACACAGACTCTAAGTTGTTCCTATTAATATGATCTTTGTGGTTCTGGTAACGGGACCCGCCGCTGGCCCGGATACGGCGATGGTGTGAGGTGTGAAATCTCCTGTCGTGGGAGTTGGTCCAGGTATTTACCTCACATGGGCGGACCGCTGTGGGCCGGCGGGGGGGCTTTTACCCGGAACTTGGCACTTTGCTTTGAAATCTGGCGATCCGCGGTTTCAGGCATCTGGGTTCATGATGGGGGGGGGGGGACCGACTGTGATACCAGGTGGGAAACAGTGACTCCGGCTGCAATAATGAAGTGGGCCGGCTGAATATTACAATCAACTGCGTTTCATGTCCCCCGGTGAGGAGAGAGCTGCTTCATTATTTTGTGGGGAAAGAAAATGTCCCAGATTGGGAAAAGCAGTTTGAAGAGCTGTGTGATTGTTTCCCCAGCAGTTGGAGATAAATGGCGTCATCAAGAATGGGATGGAATGACTGAAAGCATCTGGCATGTGTGACGGAAACGGAGAGGAAGACCGAAGAATGACACTTCAGAGTCAGCAGACGTTTGGACAAAGACCAACTTTCTGAAATCATTTCCCAAAACACAGATGCTCGATGTTCTTCCTCGTGTCTACGTCCGCTCAGGTCCAGGACGCCAAAAGGAATGTTCCGGTCATCGTGTCCGGAGCGCCAGTGGAATGAATATTCAACTTTAACAAACAGCTGAAACAAGAAGAAGTTTGAACTCCCGAAAAAGTCCCCAATCCCCTGCATCGTACAAACAATCCCCCTGAATGAAGTCCTCAAAACAAATGTCTACAGTATTGTTTTTGTAAAAAAAATAAAAAGAAAGCAAGGGCTCCCCCTACTGAGTAGAATATGAATTATTAAAATACCATGTATTCAAGATAAATCTCCTGGAGTCGATTCATCTGCAACACATCTGATGGAAATCAGACCAACGCTTAGATAAAGTATGGCGGAAAACCTTTGGAGATGAAGTTCCCCTAATATTCAATATAGACAAGCGCGTTTCCTGAAATCGATCCAGTTCTTCCTCACACTAAGGTCTTTGTTGGTATAAAATGTGAAAACGATCCATCAAATGGTTTATGAGTTATCGTGCTAACAAGAATGATGATGATGATGATGATTCCATGATATCGGCGACTTTCAACAATCAACAATCTCTTTATAAAAGAAATCGCTGAGTCATTACTGGGACAATTCTCCCATGAAGATCATTACTGTAAAAGTTTTATTCTGTATAAATAACAGATTCTGCTGGTATGAAAATGAAAATAACCAACTTAAAGCTTTTAGCCACAGCATCCCATAATTTTGAGAGATTGGATGCATAAAAAACTATGGTATGTATTTGAGAAATAATGTTAGTTTCTGCGTTAAGAATCTGAAACTAATGTTATTTACTGTTATTTGATGTAATTACGTATGTGACTGTAAAAAAGTGTTTATAATATATTGTTTTTGTCTAATACACTCTTACCGTATAACTGATGGTAAAAGTTTGCCAACCACACCTGCCGGTATTTAAATTATTCAGATGGTTTTTTTTTACAGTGCAGGAAGTCAAAGAAAGGTTCTAGTAATTGTTTCCAACAGGAAATAGAAAAGAAAGGAGGTCAGAGCCCTGAGGGAGAGATTGTTTCTAAACTGCTCCAATATTTGCGTTAGATATCGGCGGTGGCCCCCGTATCCCCCCAATGTCTCCGCCCCTCCACCCCTCCACCCCCGCTGCTGCTCTTGAGCACAGCTCCTCCGCCCACGCACGACCGCAGCAGCAGTAATGAGAGGAAAACCGTTTCGCTCTTCGTTATTTAGCCTTTTTGAAATTTTGCACTTTTGTCACCCCGTCCAACAAAACAGCAGCAGGGTCCTCCGGAGAATCTTAATCAGCCGCGGGGGGGGGGGTGGAGGTTAATCTGTGTTGTTCATAGCGATGTGAGGGGTCTCCCCCGGACCCCCCCCCCCTCCACGCTGATAGCTGCTTCCTAACAGGCAACAAACATCCGGGGGCACGTCTTGTTTGGGCCCCCCCCCCGTTCTGGCAGGATCAGAGGGAAAACCTATCAATCAGTCTCAGGGGGCAGACGCCAGAAGACGGACCGCTGGTATGAACACAATGCAGCAAACGGTGGAACTTATTGTTATTATTGTTATTATTATTATTGTTATTATTGTTGTTATTATTGTTGTTGTTGTTGTTATTATTATTGTTATTATTATTATTGTTAGTATTATTGTTAGTATTATTATTGTTGTTATTATTGTTGTTGTTATTATTATTGTTGTTATTATTGTTAGTATTATTGTTATTATTGTTAGTATTATTGTTATTATTGTTATTATTATTATTGTTGTTGTTATTGTTATTATTGTTGTTGTTATTATTATTGTTGTTATTATTGTTATTATTATTATTGTTAGTATTATTGTTATTATTGTTATTGTTGTTGTTGTTATTATTATTGTTGTTATTGTTATTGTACATTATTAACTCTGTACCCCTCGGTTTTGGGGCGAAGCCTCAGGCTGAAATAATCTGGGACTCCAGAGGGTCAGAATAAAACTGTGAGGTTTTGATCACACGTTAACTTTATCTGTCATGAACCAAAACAACAACAACAACAACAACAACAACATCACACTTATGTCTGTTTTCTCTTTTACTGTTTCTATGTGCTGATATTTTACTGTCACGGCAGAAAAGGCTTTTTGTCGCTGCCCAGGTTTTGTTTCTTTTTATTATCCTCTCGCCGCGGCTCGAAGCGTAATACACCTCATTTATTGTGCGGCGTGATTTCTGCGGCTTTGGAACAGAAACAGTCGTGAGTCATCGCTCTGCTTCTGTAAAGAGCCGCGGAAAAAGTTCACAAATGGAAAAAGAATGTTGCTGTTTGTTTTTCTGGCAGAATTACATCTTGGTTTTCGGTTGAATTGAAATCTAAATGATTGATTTCAGTGGATGGAAGGTGAAGAAATATGCAGTTCTTTAGTTTACGTGAATGTTCTTGTGACGCCTGTTCTCACCAGCAGGTTTAATCTCGTCTGATTCCCTCGCCTGCAAACAGAGAGAATTCATCAAGCGATAATGAACCGCCGTGTCAACGAGAAAAGGAACGACAACTTGTTTAAAATGACGTGAAAATGATTTCCTTACTGCTCCTGACAGAATACCCCCGCGACAGCCAATGAGAGCGAGCGGACTTGGAAGCGTCATAACCGGATGTTACTTTTAGGGCGAACAGAAATCCTCCAGTGTGCTGTCAGCTTCAGACGAGTCGGAGGATCTCTCCGGAACTCTTCCCGCCTCTTTTAACGATGATCACACGTCTGGGGGTCGGACTTCCAGACAAGTGTCCTCAGCTGAACGTTTGATACCTTCACAATACAGTTTGATGAATCCGACCTGATATTATAAACATAATCATCAGGTTGAAGTCACTTATATCTGTTTAAATATAGACATTCTCTTTATTATATGATGACTAATTAAAGTCATTACTTCCTCATCCCCCGGGACTCTTCAAGGAGAGATGGCAGAGAAGATTTGTCTCCTTGTCTCTCCAGATGTAATTAACATACTGCCTTTAATGACATCATTACTTTTGATGCTCGCGCTCCTGCTGCGGAAAGTAGTTTGAATGCCTTTAATCTCAAGCGGATGTTTAAAACAAAAATGTTAAACGGACACATAATAAACATCTTAAACGCATACATGAAACAAACATGTTAAATGGAAATATAAATTAAACATCATAAGTGGATACATAAAATAAACATCTTAAACCGATACATAATAAACACCTTAAACGCACACATAAAATAAACATCTTAAATGGATACATAATAAACACCTTAAACGCACACATAAAATAAACATCTTAAACGGATACATAATAAACACCTTAAACGCACACAGAAAATAAACATCTTAAACGGATACATAAAATAAAAATCTTATATGAATACATAAAATATATATCTTAAACGGATATATAAAATAAAGATTTTAAACCGATACATAATAAACACCTTAAACGCACACAGAAAATAAACATCTTGAACGGATACATAAAATAAGCATCTTAAAAGATATATAAAGGCTGTTATGTAATATATCTGTTAATAAACATCTTAAATATTAACATAAA
>VRLP01007699.1:0-20332 GCA_009660295.1 Lophius piscatorius | reverse complement strand
TTCTTGTCTCCATTGTCAGATTTGTGCAGCTCTACAACTTTTCTTTGCTCCTCATTGCTGTGTTCTCTGGTCTTCATCATGGTGAAGAACCTCAGAGAGAATCGGGCCTGTGTCGCCTCATATTTAATAAAATAAAATAAAATAGGACTGGAAATATGTTTCTGTTACCTTATAGTCACAGGATTTCTTGCTGGTGCCAATAATTGAGGCTCACATGTTTTAGATAAAATATTAGTTTCATGTTAAGAATGTAACGTCTTTATAAATTATATTACTTGAATAAAAGGTTTGGTTTTAATGAATAATTTTGAAATAAAGATCATGGTTAGAGACAATAGAGACATTTTTTAGATCTCATGTTACTAGTTTTTGTTAACGGGTGCCAATAATTCCGGAGGTTACTGTTTTTGTGTGTGTGTATGTGTTAGTATGTGTGTGTATATGTATATGTGTGTGTATGTGTGCATTTGTGTCTGTTTGTATCTGTTTGTATGTCTGTGTGTAAATATGTGGGTGTTTGTGTGTGTGTGTGTGTTTATTTGTCTGTCTGTATCTGTGTGTATGTGTTTGTGTACGTGTGTGTGTGTGTGTGTATCTGTGTGTGTGTATGTGTGTGTGTCTGTGTGTGTGTGTATGTGTTTGATTGTGTGTGTGTGTGTGAGGAGGAAAAACTGAGTTCATGTCAGGAGTCTCAAAGAGGAACTTGAATCTGAGCGGCGTCGGGTCTTAATAATGAAATAATTCTCTGGGAGGAGAAACACGTTCCTTCTGCTGAGGGAGGGGCTCTCTCCCCCCTTCATGTCCATATTCTCCTTCTTTCACAAACACTTGGCCCGCACTAAACCATTTGGATTTGTTTTGACTTCAAATATTTTGTGCGACCGCCATCCCAAGCCGAGCGAACTCTCCGACTGTCACCTGTACAAACGGACCGGGTCCAGACGGACCTTGTCTTCGGCGTCGGCCGATAACGCGCGTCTAACCTCGTAAACGATTCATGTCTGCAGTCGGTCGTCTGCTCTTTCATCACCGAGCGTTTCTAACTCCAGCGTTGCCGTGGATCGGTCCGTCTGATCCGAGGAGGATTTCTGAGAACATCTGTGCCGTAAAAACTGTAAAACTGTGTTTCACACGTTCGCCCGACCTTCTGATGGAAGCTGCAGAGGGGATGAAGGCTCCGAGAAGCAAAGAACAGACAATTTGCCGCCTCACATCTCTGGCTGAGAGGGCTGATAATGGTAGAATTAACTTTTCTAAGATTGGACTGGGTGGGATTTTTACCCCGATGGACCGACAGTGAACCTGGAGACCGGGAACCCACAGAGAGGTTCTGAGGGGATGAGGATCTGGCAGAGCATACGGAGGGTTGTTTTTTTCTCCCCCTCGGGGCATGACTCAGAAGTCTCCAGGTTTCTTGTGAAAGGTTGGTCATTATCCATCTTCTTCATGGTACAACATGCTTTGGAAACGCATTGTTATTATTGAATTTATGAGGCGCAGATGTTTGGAGCGAGAGATAAACAACACAGAAACCACAGATGAAATAATTCTACTTCTCGTCCCCGGTGGTTCTGGGGGTAGGGGGGGGGATATGGACCTGGATGTGACAGGAGCTGAAAGAACAGCATTAAAGTCTATAACCCCAATCTTTTCGAGTCATAAAAAACAAAGATGGCGGAGGATTGGACTCTGTTCCGTGCGGTTCAGAGAACTCATTCTTAAAAGCACGTTGAGATTTGATCCAAATGTAAAGTGCATTATAAATTAAATGTATTATTATTTATTATTAAATGTGGTTTTTCCTCAGAGGTCTTTTGTTTCGTTCATACCTTTTTTTTTTCTCCCCCTCCCGTCATCCAGTATCAAATGAAATTTTAATATTGATTTGTTTGTTGAAGACTCGCTGTGTTTTAATACACAAACTATTATTTTATGAAACTATTGTCTGTGAACTAACTGTCTCTGTCTCCTGGAGTTCCCCAGGGCTCTGTACATGGACCAATATTATTCACATTATCTATCAAACGCTCCCTTTGGAGTGGGCTAACCAGAACCTTCAGCTGTCAGCTGGCTCCTCTCCCGTAGACCCGTGTCCCGGTCTCAGTTCTGGGGTAAGACGCCGTCTCTACATTTAAGAGCTGGCTTGAAACCGTCCTTTTTTTTTATAGAGCTTATAATTAAGGCTAGCCTTAGCTAGCTCTTAGCTATGCTGCTAGAGACTTAGGCTGATAAGGTACTTCCAACAATCCTCCAACCTTTCTCTCTCCCTCTCTCGCTCCATCTCTCTCTCTCTCTTTCTCTCTCTCTCGCCCTCTTTATACGGTACAGTCCTCTCTACCGTTACTACGTCAACTTCCTCCCTGGAGTCTTTGTGCTTTTTCATCCTGCAGGATCACACGGATCACAGTTAGATCTGCTGCCAGTGATCCGGTGGATTCCCACTGATAACATTAATATTAGTAGTGGTATATTTATTATTATCATTTTCATTTTTGGATCCTGGGAGCTGGAGAGTGTTGCTGGGGAGACGGATGTTTGTGTCCTCCGCCTCAGATATCATTGTGGCCTTTGCATCTATGAATTCCCTAGTGTTGATTGAGGCTTTCACCAAACTGACAAACTATCATTAACTGAATGTTATAAACCATAATTTTCAGATGATAGCCATTTTTCTTTTTTTAAGAATCCTCTCTGAATAAATCTAAATCTAATCAGGAGCCAGATTGTATTAACTAACTAACTTTTGCATTACTGACCAACGGATTCATGACGACGGAGTATTAGAGTCACATTGGCACAAAAAAAAGATTACGAATTTATGATTACGAGATTGAAGTCATAATATTACAAGGGAAAAGTCGTGATTTTACCAGAAAAAGTTTTATTTTATGAAGTCAATTTCTTCTTAAAAAAAGTCGGGATCTTACGATAAAAGTCTTGATTTTACCAGAAAGCCTCAATTTCGGTTGACTATCTTACTTTTACCTAATAAAGTCTTAATTTTACCAGAAAAAGTTTTGATTTTATAAGAAAAAGTCTTAATTTAAGGAGAATAAAGTTGTATTTGCAGGCTAATCATTGGGGCGGAAAACGAGGAACCTGGAACAACTTGTCAAATTATAAGCTTCAGAACTTTGAAAACGCCATGTACGAAACTGGGTTTGTTCTGAAGAAAAAAAACGATAAACTTCAGGTAATGCTGCGATGACGGATTTGGTCGTCAGATTATGTAGATGGAGGCTTGTTGTCTTAAAGTAATCTGATTACTTCATTAACACAGCGATGTACATCGGAAGCTGCGCGTGTTTTTCTCCCCTCGTATAATCACGACTTTATTCTCGTAACATCAGAATCTTTTGCCTTTAGAGTTGTTTCATACTTTTCTTATTGAGTGTCTGTTTTATGCAGAAGGAAAATTGGAACTCGTTGCGGGACACGACATCGTGATTCTTTACACACATTTTAACGATAAAACAAATTCAAATGATATAAAACATCCAATCGGGGCCAACAGAAGCAGCAGAACGCCTCGGGAACATCACACAAACCCCTGCATGCCGGAGAGGCGCTTCATGATTCTCTTACCCCTCGACCAGAGTCCGGTTGGCCAGACGGATGCAGTGCTCCCACAGGACGTTGGACACAGGCAGCGGGATGTGAACATGTCTGGAGACATCTCCCAGTCGCTTGTTGAATTGCTCAAACTCCTGGGACGGTGGAGAAAAAGGACATCAGAGCAGTCAAGAGACGAATAGATGAAGAAATGTTTAATAAAGACAAATCCATAATGTGAGCTAGTGCTAGATCCAATCCCACGCTGTGAGCCGTAACACCTACATGTTTGCAGCCTGTAAGAGAGGAATGCACCAGGTGCCTGTATCTTCAATCAGTCAACATATGCTGATCAGCCATAACATTATGACACAACACGCCAATTTGGCCACCAAAACTGCCCTGAACTTTCCAAGCACTGTGTAGTCAGGGTTCTGGTACCGAGACCACAGATGCTCAACTGGGACTGAGATTGTCTCCTTGAACACGTCGTGTTTCTCAAACCATTCCTGAACCTTCTTTGTGGTAACGGGACTCATTATCCTGCTGAAAGACTCAGAAGGTATTTGGCCGTGGAGTCGTAGAAGTAACTTCCATCACAGAGGAGGCCAGAATTAAAATAATATTTAATCTGAGGTATAATAACAATTTATTCTTATTTCATTAAAAAATTTTACAGAATTCTGAACAAACCAAGGGAATAGAAAATAGTCAAATAAGAATTTTAATTAGATCAGCGTGATTCATTTTTATGTCTCCCTCTCTGTCAGAAGTGTTTCCTGGAATCATTTTCAATAAAAAGTTTTTATTTACAGGCATCAATAACTTTATTATTCAAATTATATCAATTCAAAGTTACATCTAAAATCAACCAGTTTTTAATTAACAAAATCAACTAAAAGGGACCATTAATTAACCCCTGCTAAATGGCCGGGCTGATTTCGATGAAAAAGTCGACTGTTGCTCCTCGTACCTGTTCCTGCAGCCAGGAGCAGCTGCTCCTCAGAACACAGTAAGACGTATGAACAGCCTACAGGAGCATTTCACATTAAGTGTGAGGACCTCCATGTGTTTTCTTGTTTTTAAGACAACAGCAACGACTCATGTTGAACGGCTGGAAGACATGAACGCACCTTGCCAATGCAAGGGCAGTGCATTCTGGGATGTGTAGTACATGTGAAGTTTGCGCTGTTTACCAGCAGGCCCATTATTATTAAGAAATTAGGTATTATCCGGCTGGCCGGATATAATTGTTCTGCCGGCCCTTATGTGGCTCGCGGGCCTTGAGTTTGACATGTGTGATCTACACGAATGCCTGACCCAACGTTTCCCAGCTGAACCAAAAGCGTAACACCGATTCCTCCGACTTGCCGTCCTCCCATTGTGCAACCTGCTGCCATTTCATCCCCAGGGAAGCGATGCAGTCGTCCGTATCATATGAACGAAGTCGCGGCCGAATCAGCAACACAGGCCAAGCTTCGCTTCCCACGAGCGTCATTGAGCCGTGTGCGCCCGTGACCTTTTTGTCCTCTCCAAGACTACTTCACTCTAATCCTCACACTCTTCCATTTGTCCATGTTCCAACACGTCAAACTCAAGGACACAATGCTCGCATGCTGCCTATTAGAGCCCACCCACTGACAGGTGACACGGTAATGAGATAATCTATCTTACTCAAGTCAGTCGTTGCAATGTTATGGCTGAACCGTGGCGGCGACTGGGTAAACAATTTCCAGGAAGTGTGTATCCCCCAAGCTTCAAATTGTGTGTTCAAACCAGTCACGTGTGCTGCTGCCTACTGGGTTTGGGTTCAGGAATGATTTCATCGACCCAATCATATTTAAAAAAAGAATTTTGTATATAATTTTTCAACCATTGGTCCGATTTAGTCCGAGTTTGGTGCATGTGAATCGACTTGAGGAGATCCATCTTGTATAAATCATATTTCACTACAATAGTTGTTGGAAATTGTGTCTAATTTAAGCTCATATGATTGACACAAGGAAATCTGTTGTGTTATATATCGGGGATATCATGGAATTATCGTTGTGTCCGCTGCCACTGCTTCTGTGTTAACGCAATAACTCCAAAACTATTTAACGGATCATTTTCAAATTTTGCACCCACATAGAACTTAGTGCGAGAGAGAACTGGATTTATTTTGGGACACGCACGTTGTATATTCCGACACTAGGGGGCGCTATATCTCTAAATGTTTTCGGCCCATATTTTTTCAACTGATGGTCCGATTTAGTCCGAATTCGGTGCAGATGAATCGACTCAAGGATATTTATCGAGTAACTTTCATATTTACCCAAATAGTTCAGATTTTACTTACTAAGGGGAACTTTATTGCAAAAAACACAGTTATTTGGATGTAAGAACGTTTTTACATTTTGTTTGTGGACATAACTTTACATTTAATTTGAGGAGGTCAATCGGGGGGGGGTCGTTTGTACAAGGCAGGGGATCGGGGACTTTTCAGGGTTATAGCTTTGCTGTCAGGGACAACATAATTGGACTAATTTTATTCCTGAGTTGGAAAAACTAGTAAACTGTATTTATCTTCATCATTGAGTCACTGTGGGATCTGATCCTAGAACAGACTGCTGACTTCATAGAAATAGTTAGGTTGAATAAATATGGACTGTTTGAGATTACTTATGAGTCACATTTAATCTGAGGTTTTCAATCAAGGGGGGGGGTTGCCTGTACAGCACAGTGGATTGGGGGCTTTTTGGGGAAATACCCTTGCAGCTTTTTTTTTCAATATTTACCTTGTAAAACCTTTTTTAAAACCTTCTCAGCAGGTTTCCCAGCATCGCCGAGAAATACCGTCATGAAGGGTATATCAGCCTCTACATCTTCTCTATCTAACATCTGGTCTCTTAGAATAAGGAGTAAACATTCCAGATCAACACGCAGGTCGCAGAATATTCACTCTAAAGTCGCAAAAGCTACGTGTTTCAGGTTTTGCCGCTACTTATAATTGCCGTACCAACTTTGGACAGGAAGTGTTTGCGGCGCTGCTCTGCTGATGTGATGTACTCAATGAACTCTGTTCAGTTATGGATACAATTATACCATCATGATTGTGCTGCCCTTTACAGGGAGCAAATTACAATACACAAAAACTGCAAATAAAAAAATAAATAAATGTAATGAATAAGTCTCAGATGATGTGATTTTCCAGTGTGTGTTTGCAAGTATATAAATATTTATATATATATATATATATATTTATAGGTACTCGACAGCTTTAATATAAATGACTCATATTAAAAACGAACCTGAACTTGAAGGCGTACGAGGCAGCTATCAATTCGACATCCAAGAATGAAATGTAATGCATTCACAAACAGCCCAACAATACTTTTCTGACTCCGGCGTTCTGTCGTGAAGTCGTACGTAGACGCTGCATTTCGTTGCCACTTTATATGCAAATCAATGCCATTTTTGAATGCAAGTGATCAACCTGGACCCATGAATAAAATATTCTCCTGAGTGCAGTACGACAAAATGTTTCAATCCGTGCACAGAACGCATTCCATATGAGTTATGAGCGTCTGAGGAGTTGACAGAGGAGATTAGCGCCTGATGGTAGAACATACATGTTGGTTGTAATGGGCGTCGAGTCCCGTCTATCAACTGGATCACTTTTACATTATTCGGCATTTAAAGCCAGAGCAGGGGGACTCAGATTTAGCCTCGTGGGAATTTAGCTGATGAGGCAAATTAGCTGAGCTGAGCTGCGGCGCTGTTAGAGTGTGACAAAGATTGACGTGATAATGATCTCTTATATGTATGTTATGTAGTAACTGATGGAATATTTCCAGTCCTATTTTGTATTTTACTTTCACTTGTGTGAGCAGGAACTCTGAAGTGGTGAACAGGTACTTCCTGTTTGACTGGGGTATAAATATGAGGTGACACAGGCCTGATTCTCTCTGAGCTTCTTCACCATGATGAAGACCAGAGAACACAGCAATGAGGAGCAAAGAAAAGTTGTAGAGCTGAACAAATCTGACAATGGAGACAAGAACATCTCTCAGCAGTTCAAAATGTCAGTTTGAACAGTTAGATCAATAATGAAGAAGTTTAAAGAGACTGGAGATGTTAGACATCCGCCTGGAAGAGGACATGTCTGCAAACTGACTATATTTTTGATTCTTCCAAAAGACTATCCAAGTATTACAGCTAGAGAGGTCAGAGGACAGTTGAATCTTGTGGTCAGAAAGTCTCCTTAACCACCATCAGATGGCGCCGACACCAACACCAGCTGTTTGGGAGGGTAGCAAGAAAAAACCCTCTGCTGTCGTCGACACACAAGCTAACGCTGCTACAATTTGACAAACACTACCGGGACTTTCACTGGAACAAGGTCAGAGGTCAGTTGAGACCAATGTAGAGCTTTTTGGCAACAAAAATCTAAGTTCGGTTGCGTAGCAAGAAAGAAAGCCATAGAGAAAAGCCCCTCATACCCACTGTGAAGTCTGGTGGTGGATCTCAGATGCCGTGGAGCTGATATTCTTCCAAAGGTTCTGGACATTTTGTTAAAGACATGGTTCCATGGACTCCATCAAACACCAGCAGATACTGGATGAAGACCTAAAAGTCTGTCAGGAACCTTAAAGTGGGTCGTGGTTGGACCTTCCAGCAGGACAATGATCTGAAGATCACCTCAACATCAACCCAAGTATGATTCAGAGGTCACAGAATAAAGGTTCTGTCATGACCATCCCAGTCACCTGACCTGAACCCCACAGAACATCTGTGGGTTGTGCTGCAGAGGAGAGTCCACCAGTGTGGACCTCAGAACCTGAAGGAGGTGGAGAGGTTCTGTATGGAGGAATGGTCTCAGATCTTCTTCATGTGTCCTCAGACCTCATCACAGACTACAGAAGGAGACTCAGGCGGTTATTTTGGCAAAAGGGGGCGGAGCAAAAATAATAAATGCAGGGTGCCAATAATTGTGGCACACATGTTTCGGAGAGAAATATTTGTTTCATGTTCAGCTTTTTATAATGTTTATAGAGTAAAATGTAAGATTATTGTGAATAATGTGAATTAAAGATCATCTAGAGAAAATAAGGACAATTTTTTGCAGCATTTTTCTAAAGGGTGCTAATACTTCTGGAGGGCTGTGAGAGGTGGGATTTGTTTCACTCTGACGTTGATCTGTTCAGGTTTTCACATCACAGGGAGACCCTGCAGACCTCTTTGTCTCCGTCAGTGTGTCTTTTCAGTTCATGCAAAATTTATAGTGGGAGAAGTGGCCAGACTGCATTAAGAAACACGTTTGGTGGAAAAGTTTCCGTTCCAAAAATGTGTCTGTGCCCCGTGAGCTTGAATGTCTTTAACGACGCCGAGATTTTCAGGTCCCAGCCGCTCATTCCTGCATTCCATTATTCACCCCCTCCCCAAATTATTAATATAAAGATCCCAGAATGAGCCGAAACGCAAAGGGGGAACCAGGAACCTAAATAGTTCAGGGTGATTCTTTATGTAAATGGAACATGTGCTAAAAGGATAAACGAGATTGTGTGTGTGTGTGTGTGTGTGTGTGTGTGTGTGTGTGTGTGTAAAGTACAACAAAAACAGTAACTGACTAAATTCCCTGTTAGATAAAATCAAATCACTGTGTGCTCTTCATCTTTCAGCTATAGTAAGGGGAAAAGAGTTCTGCTGTAATGAAGTCTTGATTGTTGTAATGAAGGAAAAGCTTAACACAGCAAAGAAAGAAGAAAATAAAGAAGTTATCAAAAATGCAGAATTTACTGCAATATACTAACAATAATAAATAATAATACAATTAATTTATAACGCACTTTACATTTGGATCAAATCTCAAAGTGCTACAAAGTAAAAGCAGATAAAGCACTTTGAGATTTGATCCAAATGTAAAGTGCATTATAAATTAAATGTATTATTATTATTATTATTATTATTATAAAAGCATCAATAAATAATAAAATAATAACTATATAAAAGCCTGATCAAAAAGCAGCAATGTTAATTAAACTTATATGTTCTGCTAAAAAGGAAAGTTTTAAGTCCTTTTTTAAATGTGTAAGTCGTCTGTGGAGCCCTCAGATGGTCAGGGAGGGCATTCCACAGACGTGGGTCAGCAGAACTGAAGGCCCGATCACCCACGGTGCTGAGCTTAGTCCGGGGAAGGAGGAGGCGGTATGAGTGGGTAGAACGGAGGGATGGTGTTGAGGTCAGTGGGGTGAGTAGTTCTTTTAGGTAGGGGGGTGTGTTACCATGGATACACTGGTGAGTGAGGGGATAGATCTTATAATCAATCCTGGTGGAGACGGGAAGCCAATGAAGGGAATGAAGAACGGGGGTATATATACTAATTGTTGGGTTCGAAAAGAGAGACGGAGAATTAGAGCAACTGAGAAAGAGAGCAAGAGAGAGAGAGAGACAGAAGGAGAGAGAGATATAAACGACTTTTCCCAAAATCAATCCAGTTGTTCCTGGCACTAAGGTCTATGTGGGTTTACTATTTGAAAATAATTCATGAACAGTTTCTGAGTTCCGGCGATAAAAAGTGTATTTCTTTAAAAATAAATAAATAAATGTTTTTAATCGACCCCTAGTGAGTAAAATATGAACTACTAGAGTAAAGTACGATATATACAAGATAAAAGTCCTTCAGTTAATTCATACGCAAACTGCAAACTGGAACCAAATCGGACCAACGGTTAGGAAGTAGAATGTCCGGAAAACTGTGTTTTTCGTACAAAGCTCCCCCTAGTGAGTAAAATATGAAATAAGCAAGTAAAACACTATATATACAACATAGGTCTCCTTGACTTGATTCATATGCACCAAAATTAGCCTGAATCAGACAAACAGTTGAGAAATTACGGCCCAAAAACGTCCGGAGATAAAAATCCCCCTTGTGTTTTTACAAAAATGGTTTCTGGCTCTTTTTCCTGTTGCTTTTCGGACCGGAAACTCTCATGTCTTACTTCACTCCGACTGCTCTAACCAACTTTATTCCCCGGTTTACTCCTCTACCCCTGCTGTCAACATGATAAAGACGAAATTTGAGTTAATCATGACCCAAATAGAGCAACACAAAAAAACCCAAACTCATTATTTTGAGATGAAAACAGTCTTTGACACATTTCTGACTACCGTTACCTTCAGCAGGACGTCCACGTAAACGTTATGCTGAGACATAATCTCCCTTATGTCCCATTTGACCCCCGCCATCAGGAGCAGCATCTGTTCGTAGTCGATGGCCTTGGCTGCAACGATCCAGTAGATGGGTTTGCGGAGTTCGCCGGCCGTGGACACCGTCTGAGAGGGGAGGAAGAACACATGTCCGTGTGCTATTTACAACATTCCCTGAACATTGGTTCGGTGGTAAACAGGCGTGGAAGAAGAAGTCAAGGCCTGGACCGAGAGACGAACACGCTGTGCAGACAATTGGCGCTTATTGATCGCACCATAGCTCCCAGTGGATGATTACAGAACATGACATTTTATTTGATGTTCACGGGGAGCGGCACCGTCTGTGGACCTGAACACAGCAAATGTCAGGCGGTCAAAAAAAGTTAACGCGCAATTTTATCCTTTATGGATCGAGTAGAAGACAGAATTCTGGTTTTCAGACGCAAAGACATTTTCGTCTGAGAGGGGAGCCTATTAAAAACCAAAATGCAGATTGACTTTCAGCAATAATGAGAGTGTAGAGGAGAGGAGTTCTTCTTCCAAGCACATCGATTGTGAGATTATGTCATCTGTTCTGTTTGAACGAGTCCTTTTAGTTAGAATTTCAACTTTACTTATATTCCAGTGAATGTTCTACTCTATAATAAAGAGGTTACGGGCCATGAGTCCGAGTGGCATCAAGAGATTAAGTTGCATTAATGATATTCCATATACACGACATTACGCTATAATATCTCTGTTCCTCAAAGTCAGAGGTTGGTTTTAATTGATAAAATTAGGCCCATCTTGTTGTCACCGACAGCAAGGGTATATCCCCGGAAAGCTCCGTGCATTCTACAAGCAGCATCCCTGACTGAACTCCTCAAATTAAATGTTATAGCCAAATATCTGTTATTGTTTTAAAAGGACAGCCCCCCCCCCAGAGAGTAAAATACATAATTTCTCCCTCATTCTATTCATGTGCACCAAATCTAAAGTAAGTTGGACCAGAAAAAAAAGAGAAGCTCCCCCTAGTGGGTAAAGTATGAACTGTTAGAGTAAAATATGAAATATACCAAAGATAAATCTCCTTTTACGTATTTGCACCAAATTTGGACTAAATAAGACCAACGGTTGAGAAATTACGGCTTGAGAATGTTTGGAGATAAATATACAACCAAACTTTACCAAAATGAATCCAGTTCTTCCTCGCACTAAGGTCTATTTGGGTATAACATTTGAGAAAAGATCCATGTAAAGGTTTTCGAGTTATCGCGTTAACATGTAGGATGATTCCATACCAACCCCAACTTTTTGGGGCTTTTTTAAATAGCGATAAAAATGCCAGTAATTCCTTTACGCATTAAATTAAAATTATAGTCTGATGATTTTTCTCACAAATACGTTCTTCAGTGGCATCCCGTTTAACAGACGCGGTTCTTGCGCAGACTTGGGAGATAAGACGCAAACCTTACCTGGGAATAAAACTGTTGAAGGAAGGGCTTCTTGGCTGCAGGCATTATGGTGTCCAGGTGGGACTGGAGGGACTCGAACTGTTCGGCCAGGAACACCCTGAGAGAGAGAGAGAGAGAGAGGGAGAGAGCGAGAGAGGGAGAGAGAGAGAGAGAGAGAGAGAGAAAGAGAGAAAGCGAGAGAGAGAGACAGAGAGAGAGAGAGAGCACCATTTAAAATCAAGGCCTAAGACAGAAGGCTCGGGGCTGACTCTGAGCTACCGCTAGCCTTAGCCGCTCTACTTACACAAGCTTCTTAACTTGCCATGTTCCTGACTGGCGTTATAAGTTGCGAGCTTTGTGTTTTTCTGGTTTACTCGCAACCGGCATGTAGCCGACCTCCAGTGTCTCTGAATGGCTGAATGCCTATTTTATCGAACTTGGCCTTCTGGCGCCGATCGATCGGTCGGTGCATCTGTTCTCAGAACTAACATTAGTCTCAGCAACAGCTTTTAGAGAAACAAGGAAATACAAAGTCCAGTCCCTGTTCTCTCCGGAAGGTGACTTCTATTATTATGATAATAGGAACATTTAAGAAATGCTCACAGGTCCAAAGCTGGAGAAGAACATTAGCTGTTGAGCGTTCTCGAACAATTGAAGAAGTTTCGATCGTGGGGAAAGGTCAGGGTTAAATGTAATTGAAGCGATTCAACTGTTGACGCAACATAAATCATCCCTCTGCTCTGAGGACACGTCGAACTTTGAGACAACTTCTGCTTTCCAAATCCTCAAACGTCACCTCCTGATGGCTCTGAAGCGTCCACTGAAGAACACACACACTGTTTTTTGAGTTTTAGAAGCATGACCGCTGCATTGCAACACGACTCGCATTATGATTTCTCAACACAACCGGGTGAACGGCGAGTTCAACTGAAGAAAAATAAACTTCAGCCAACTCCAGAAGTATTGGCATCCTTTAATAAACAGATCAAATGAAATGAAAAAAAGGTCTTTATTGTCTATAACCATGATCTTTAATTCAAATCACTCACAAAAATCTAACCTTTTACTCAAGTGACATCATTAAAAGAAAAAATCACATTTTTAAAATACAACTATTCTCTAAATGTTTGGCAGAATGTTGGCGCCTTTAGTAAATCCTGCTATTAAAGGTAACTGAAGCATATTTCCAGTCCTCTGATATATTCCTGATTCTCTCTGAGGTTCTTCACGATGATGAAGACCAGAGAACACAGCAATGAGGAGCAAAGAAAAGTTGTAGAGCTGCACAAATCTGGCAATGGAGACAAGAACATCTCTCAGCAGTTCAAAATGTCAGTTTGAACATTTAGATCAATAATGAAGATCAGAACAAAGTAGAGCTTTTTGTCTACAAACATCTATGATGGCTGTGGCGTAGCAAGAAAAGCCCCTCATACCCACTGTGAAGTCTGGTGGTGGATCTCTGATGCTGTGAAGCCTTTTTTCTTCGAAAGGTTCTGGACATTTTGTTTAAAGACATGGTTCCATGGACTCCATCAAACACCTCTGTCAGACTCGGGCCGCACACAAAAGTAAATGCTGGGTGGCGAAAATAATGGCATGAAATGTAGAAGAAAATATTTGTTTTATGATAAGAATGTAATGTTTTTGAAAAAATGTACTTATTACTATTACTAGCGACGGTTAGATGTTTGTGAATAATTTGAATGAAGGATCATGGGTAGAGAGAATAAGGATATTTTTTGAATCTCATTTACTTTGTTTGTCAGTAATACTGGGGGGCTTTGTATTACGTTTGAAACCAACCTGCAATTTCGTATACAGATGGAAAATAAACAAGCCTTAAGGTTCGAACAAATACAACTTCCAATCGTTGCGTGGCCAATCTATCGAATAATTATCTAAAAACGATCGAACCGACGCTCCTGATCCGCGGGGATTCTGTAGAAGACTGGATGACGGTAACCCCGGCAGAAATCCTAATGTTCGTGAACAAATAACAGGAAAAGCTCTCGGGTGAACAGTAAATCTGGAGGCAGCACATTAAGCACAGCCAGCATCCTTTCACGGAGCCCGTGGACATTTGTTCTTTTCCGTGGAGCAAAGCAAATCACATTAAGGTTAGATGGAACAGCTTGTGTTTACCTCGGCAATGTGCTGTAGTGTGGAGGGGAAAGGGAAAAAACCCCCACACCCTGCAGTTCACACTTATCTGATCACGCTTGTATAAATAAAACACTAGACCATCAGCTCCAACAACAGCCGAAGGCGCACCTCGGAGAGGATGCGTTTTTTCACCGGGAGGATTCTCTCTTATTCAAAAAAAAAATGGCATCTGCTGAAGACATCAGGGGTTCTCACAATAAACACTAGAAAGAACAACTAACCTTGATAACACACTTAACACACCAGGGCCAAATATCCAGACAGAACATCCTTTTCATGCCGTTCGACTCGGAGAAAGTCTCTTTCTTCGCCGGAGGGAATCTCTGCCTCTCAGGTTTTACTCACCAAACCTCTTCAGATCTGCACCGGAGAACTTTCCCTTTCATGATTCTCAGGAGCTGGTGGCCCAGACAGAACTTTTACGCCAGAGTTTTTTTATGTCTGTTCAGCACTTTTTCAGTGGCATCATCATCTGGGCCCTTGAATTACAGGTTTCCATATGAGGCATGGGCTCAGCGAGGGGCTTCTGAGGGTCGGCGAGGCGTGAGCACTCCTGATGGGTCCTGATTGAGTTTTGTAATTACACATGTACGAACAGGGCTGATAACGAGGAGGGGAGTAACTACACAGATGGTGCGAGAGATTGTATTAAGAGGAGGAAAAAGGTATTACCTTCTTTTATTCTAGTCCAGTATCGGACAGCAAGGGTATAACCCCAAAGCCCCCAATCCCCTGCTTTGTACAAGCCCCCCTCCCCTGGTGTAACTCCTCAAATTAAATGTTATTAAGTTATATCCGACAAACTGTTCTTTTGTAAAAAAGTTTTTTTTACCCCCCAGTGAGTAGAAAGTGAACTATTAGAGTAAAATATGATACATCCAAGATCATATGAGTCATTTCATCTGCACCGGGTTTGGAATTAAATGGGACCAACGGTGGAGAATTTATGACCCGAAAGATAAAACACCCCTTAGTTTTGGAATTGTACAACTCCTTTCCGAAAATTGCTCCAGTTCTTCCTCACACTGAGGTCTGTGTGGGTATAAGACTTCCATGATAGGTTTTGAGTTATTTGCGTTAACATGAAGTAAAAATGGCGACTCCATAATATCCGCGACTTGTCAGGGAACATTACGATGAACAAATACGATGTTACTTATCTGGAGGTCATTCTGACCCGTTTCTACGTGGATTCTTCTACGTCTGGTCCAGAGCGTCAGTGTTGGCGATAAAATCATAGTTTAGTAGATGATTGGTGTGGAAGAAAACTGTGTTTTGTTTTAGGGAAGTGTATTTTTGGTTAACGGGAAATATCAGCCCAGATCTCATGAAGAATTTGCGACGACGGAACCGTTGTCGTACAAAGGTTAGAGAAAGAACCGAGCAGCTTTTGGACCGCGCCTCTAGTGTTCTACCTACCGGACTGATCCTCCCTGCTGGGTTTCTCTGAGGCCTCTGCTCTAAAAGAGATATTAGTGTCTATATATATATATAGATATATATCTATATATATCTATATATAGATATATGTATAACTTCTCACGTCGTACATCACGGAGTTATTCCTCGTTCTACTGGGTCCATCTAAACGGGTCGTCTCTCTTCCTCCGGCGTTTTGAAGGTTCTTGTTTGAGTTTGAGATGGAGTAGAAGATCCGGCTGGATTTCAAACCCCTGGAATCTATTTTTTGTCTTATAGTCATAAAAGAGTTCCTTCTATGACTCCAGATTTGTTTCCGGTCTCTTCTGCTTCCACGACCAAGCAGCGTTCTTGTTCTGGTTATCCACCGCTCTTCCACTTTCTGATCCATTTGATCGTTCAGTGAGAGCACCCTGGAGGAGAGGCCTACATTCTGCTCTTTTTAGAGCAAAGCTCTTTTCAAATCTGCAGCAGGAATTGGGGGAAGTAGAAAGAATGAAGATAGAGGATCTATGGCGGTGGTTCCACAACATTATTTATTTTCGAGGATATACGTTTTGCAATATGCAAAAGTCACTGACGGCCCGGCGGTGTCACTAACCTAAAGTCTAATGGCTTTATCAGCACCTTGAGGTGAGGCGGTGAGCCAAAGCCGCTTAACTGGATTAGGGGAATATGGTTTAATGGACAGAACAGCCAGGTGACATCAAACTCTGAGGACACACAGGTGTTAAAATGTGATACCTGCTGTCATCATCTCCTGCTTCAGACGGCTACTGGGGCCTTCAACTATTGCATGTGTTCATTTAACGGTAATGTTTCCAGTGGTATCACTACAAAGTAATTATACATATGAACAAACTCTTTCTGGATTTAGAGAAAAGCGTTCGGCGAGGGAGGAATTGTGGGGTTGGATGAAGAAGTCTGGAGGGACAGGAAGTATGGTAGAGTGGTCCAGGATATGTACAAGAGCAGCAGTGAGGTGTGCAGTACAGACGGATGGGTTCAAGGTGGAGGTGGGACTGCACCATGGATGGGCTCTGAGCCCCTTCTTGTTTGCTATGGTGATGGACAGGCTGACAGATGAGGTCAGACGGGGGTCTAACCATCTTAGATGATTTTGGACCTGAGGTCACAGTCTTCTCACCTGCTCTGGTAAGAACGTCTCAGATGCTGATATAGTCATCCCCACTAATCTTCAAAATTGTCCTGAGGTGATGTATTTAAATAAGTGTATGTGTTTTCATTGGAGTATAGAGTGTACTTACAGGGACTCGGTGGCCACCACCCTTTGTGCCAGCCCATACAGAGTCCCACTGTTAGTCAGGACCACCAGTTGGCTGAGATGGGGGCCGGGCACTTTTTCTTTTCTGTCCTCTGCTGGGCCGTGGACCCCAGCGTTCTCGGCGGCGGCCTCCTGGAAGACACACAAGAGGATAGGCGTGTTAGCAAAGCAGATGCAAAAGAAATTGCAAGAAAATGCGCTCACAGTGGGTATGAGGGGCTTTTCTCTATCCCTCCTTTCTCGCTACGCCAAAACCAGCTGAGAGGTTTGTTTCAAGAAAGCTCTACTTTTGTCTCATCTGACCTCTGACCCCAAGACTCAACTGACCTCTGACCTGTCTAGCTGTGATCCTTGGAGAGTCTTTAGCCAGTCCAACCATCCTCCTCACAGTGTGTGTGGGGGGTCAGTTTGCAGACACGTCCTCTTTCAGGCTGATGTCTAACATCTCCAGTCTCTTTAAACTTCTTCATTATTGATCTAACTGTTCAAACTGACATTTTGAACTGCTGAGAGATGTTCTTGTTTCCATTGTCAGATTTGTGCAGCTCTACAACTTTTCTTTGCTCCTCATTGCTGTTTTCTCTGGTCTTCATCATCGTAAAGAACCTCAGAGAGAATCAGGCCTGTGTAACCTCATATTTATACCCCAGTCAAACAGGAAGTACCTGTTCACCACTTCAGAGTTCCTGATCAAACAGGTGAAACTAAAAATATAAAATAGGACTGGAATATTCTTCACTTACGTTTAATCACAGGATTTCCTCAGAGTGTAAATAATTGTAACACACACTTTTTTGATTAAAAAAATAAATAAAAATTTGCTGTATGTTAAAAATACGAGGTGATTCATTACTTTTTTAAATTGTGCTAATGATTCTGTAGGGCAGCGGATACATTATGCCAACAGGCAAATGAATATCATCTGGCATTTGTACAACATTTTGGAACCCAGAGAAAAACACAAACTCACATTCTGCTGACAGAACACTCCACGGCGCCAACTACTGATCTTACCATATGATATATATTTCACTGCACCTCCCCAGCCAGCCGCCCCTTTGTCCCCTCATTTGAAAACAAATTGAAACAGAAAGGCAAAATAAGTCCCGTCCCATCAATCACGGCGATAAATAATATATATCTGCACATGAAGCCATTGTGATTCCGTACAGGAGGGAACACGGCGTTATTTTCCGGAAGGCGTGTCCAGGTGGCATGACGGGACGCACCGGCACGTAAACTCTACAGCTCCACATCCCCCTGAGACGGCCCCCCTGGTGGATCGATAGCAATCACACAGGTAATGAACGAATGAGAGCGACTCATGCTGCGCCACATCAACCCACTCCCTCGGCGCTCTGCTTTGATATATATCGCCGCATTATTCCAGAGGACCGCTTTAATTACGAAGAAGTGGGGGACCAGCTCTTTTTAAGACGCCGCGTGAACCAAACGCCACTTATTTACAAAACCTCTAATTAATGTTAGAAAGAAGAAGAAAAAACCCCCCAGGGAAAACTCATGAAACTTTAAAGTTTGTCTCATAACGGGCCTCGGCGTTCCACATTCACTGACAGTGGAGATAAAAGGGGCGAGTGCCTGAGCCGAACCGCCGATCCGAACAAACCAAAGCTGTAAAACAGCCTTTAAGAGGATGAAATTCGACGCTCCTCTAACAGCAATCTGTTCTCTCCAACGAGCCGCATAAACATGACGCGGCGGGAAAATGCCCGGTATTCATCTCCGTTGACATTTATGAGTCAGGCGCGATAGAATGATGGCGTTCGCCTCCTGTGCAAAACCTGTAACCTTTCCAGAAACTCCGGGTAATTCCTCCGCATTCAATCAAACGTTTAGTGTCGCAGTAATCGTCGGCGCGTTGGCATGAAAACGCCGGCGCTTTCAGAGGATTAACTATATTTCTGTTTGGGGCACAGTAAAAGGTAATTTACAGGTTTCCTAGTAGGAGGAGAAATATATCCCTCCTGAGGAAAAAACTCTGAGTAAACACTGTCAAATTTGAAGAAGGAATTCATTAAAGGAGGCATTAAATGGGAATAAACATTATAAGCCTTAAAAGTCAAGTGGACTTCAAACCAGCGTTACACCTGGATTACAAACGCACCGCCCTTAATCTGAATCCCTGGCAGCAGAGTGACGGAGCGGTATTGAACGGAACAAATGAAGTTTATTGTTTGCAGAGTTCCTGTCTTTTGGTTAAGAAGGACCCTCTCGTCTAGACCGAAGAATCCAGTCCAGTCATTAAAACACATTTATGACTGAAGCGGCAAATCAAAAATGCACTTTGTCATTGTCCTTCTTTTTAACATGACTCATTCTTTGACTATATTTGATTCATTCTTTGTACCTGTGGTGCGATTCATCCTTCAGGCAGCGTTTGTTTGATTCAGAGTTCTGGTGGCGCAGTGTGCCGACGAAAACAACAGAGAGAAAAAAAACATTTGGAAAAAAGTCGGTGGCAACGTTTCATTCCGGAAATCATGAGTCAGACTCAGGATAATTGTTGTTATGAGCAGTCGGGAGAAACGTCGCTGCTGTGACGCCATTCAGGAGAGAGGCGCTAATGCTAAGCCGGCTCGCATGAACGCTCAGCAGAAGACGACCTTGTACCTCGGCATATGCAAATCTCCTTCTGTGCTGAGTAGTTTGGGAAAACTAAGGATTAATAATCCATTCAACACTACCGTCCTTTGTGCCACAGTTATTAGCAGCCCTAGGAAATCGTGAGACCAAAACTTAAGTGAAGCGTATTTCAGTCCCATTTTATATTTTCAGCTCCACATGTTTGATCAGGAACTCTGAAGTGGTGAACAGTGACTTCCTGTTTGACTGGGGTATAAATATGAGGTGACACAGGCCTGATTCTCTCTGAGGTTCTTCACCATGATGAAGACCAGAGAACACAGCAATGAGGAGCAAAGAAAAGTTGTAGAGCTGCACAAATCCGACAATGGAGACAAGAACATCTCTCAGCAGTTCAAAATGTCAGTTTGAACAGTTAGATCAATAATGAAGAAGTTTAAAGAGACTGGAGATGTTAGACATCGACCTGGAAGAGGACGTGTCTGCAAACTGACCCCACACACTGTGAGGAGGATGGTTGGACTGACTAAAGACTCTCCAAGGATTACAGCTAGAGAGGTCAGAGGTCAGTTGAATCTTGGAGTCAGAAAGTCTCCCTAACCACCATCAGATGGCGCCGACACCAACACCAGCTGTTTGGGAGGGTAGCAAGAAAAAAGCCTCTGCTGTCGTCCACACACAAGCT
>VRLP01007698.1:0-20348 GCA_009660295.1 Lophius piscatorius | reverse complement strand
TGAGTGAAGAACGGAGTTTGGAAATATTTCTGAGATGGTGAAGGGAGATCTTGCAGATGTGTTTGATGTGGGATTCAAAAGTGAGTTGAGGGTCAAATCTTACACCAAGGTTGGTGACTGATGAAGAGAGGGGAATGTCGTGACCAGAGAAAGTAATATTGGTTATGGAGGAAGACTGGGTCTGATGTGGGGTGCCAATTAAAATAGCTTCAAATCAACCCTAAGGTGAGCAAATATAATGAATAAAGGATCGGCCCAAGAATGGAACCCTGGGGGACCCCACATGGAAGAGGGGCAATGGACGAGACACAGACACCCAGGCTAACAGAAAAGCTTCTCCCTGACAGATAAGACCAGAACCACTGTAAGGCTATGCATCTGATACACACAGTGCTCCAGACGAGATATGAGAATGCTGTGTTCTACTTTGTCAAAAGCAGCTGTTAGATCTAAAAGCATTAAAACTGTGAAATCACCAGAGTCTGTGGGTTATAAAAGGTCATTAAAAACTCTTAAAAGTGCAGATTCTGTGCTGTGCAGGGCTTTAAAACACGACAAGAAGACCTCAAGAATGCCATGGTTGTTTAAAAAAGACTAATTGAACGAGTACAGTCTTATCTAAAACTCTGGACATGAATGGGAGTTTATAGATCGGCGTAAAGTTTGAAAGAATGGAGCTGTACAAGCTGGCTTTTTTAATTAGTTGTTGTACCGCCGCTTGTTTGAAGCAGGATGGTACAACACCTGAAGCAAGACTGCTGTTTATAATATTTTGGACATTAGGTCCAATAGCTTCCCGGACCTCTTCAAAAATGGCGAGGTGGGACAACGTCTATGTGACAGCCTGCAGGTTTAAGTTTTGCAGTAATTTCCGTTAAACAAGAAAGAGACAGACTCAAACTGATCAAAGACAGCAGAGCATGTGATGGAGACAGTTGGGTCAAATGAAGGCAGGGAGATTTTGTTCCTCACTGTGGCAATCTTGTCAACCAAAAAGTGCAGAAAGTTCTCACAAGCCTCAGTGGCGTCCACTGAGGCTCCAGACATGCAGGCCGTAAGGATAGAATTAATTGTTTTAAAAAGAACACGAGGTTTGTGACAATTATTTGAAAAAATATCAGACAAATATTTGGTCTTTAACAGTCCTCTGATATCTTCTCCAGCTTTCTTTCATCATTTCACAGGACACCTGCAGCTTATCCTTCTTCCACTTGCGCTCAGCTCTCCTGCAATCACGTCTCGTAGCACGAGTCGTGTCATTCAACCAGGGCTCAGATTTAGGTTTGGGATGCCTGGTTTTAAGTGGGGGGACAATGTCCAGAATGTTTTCACAGGGAGAGAGAAATGACGTAATTTATTCCTCAGTGCTAGAACAAGACTCTGTATCTGACTGAGTGGCATCTTCAAAAGTAGCAGGAGAACTGAGCAGCGGTGGTACGAACTGGATACAGCGAGGAAGATGAACTGTACCAGGAGAGCAGGCCAAAGACGCCTTCTATTTAACCAGCCGGCCGCTGCGTTTTCCCCGGTGTCTGTGACGCTTGCTCTGGGGTGGAGGAGCCACAGTGCGGAAAAGGTGAGCCGGTATTCCCGAAAGCAGTGGGAGAAAAGATGTCTGCTCATTTGGATCGTACTTTATTAACGTGTCCACATATAGTGGAATATTAAGCAATGTGAAGCGATCATTAACCAGTCGAGAGTTGACATGGGTTGTGACAAGAGTCAGAAACAATAGTAGTACAAACAACACTGACAGCGGAGGACGGCAGGCCACACACACTGGCGCCATCTTCTCTCTCAGGGGTCCATTTGGACCCTTCGACCGATTTGAGGACCTTTAATTGTTTATTGTTTAGAGGTCTTCAAATGCTCACAGTTTCGTTTTTGCAACTTAGGACTTCAAACAACATTGTAAGGCCAGGAGGTTGCATCAGTAAGGGGGGAAATTGCTCTGCATACTCGCCGCACATGGAGAAACCTGGTCCTGAAGGGTAGTTGTTTCCTAGCCGGTAGCCAGAAACTCGGTGCTGCATTCATGGATAGATGATTATTCTGTCAAGTAGTGTACTCCAATACTGCTAACAAATCACTGCAATGTCAGAAATGGACACAAAGTGTGATTAGATTATTCTTTGATGTGATGCTTTGGAAGTTGGCAGGTAGGTATTATTTAGGTAGTATAGACCGCTGCAGTTGAAGTGGCCAAATGACAATGACAGCCTTAAGCTGCTCATCTGCTACTAGTATTGGCAGGAATTGCTGAATGTCATCTTGCCAGTTTCCCACCATTCCATCTACCCAGATGTGTGTGATTTTATGTATGCACTCTTCCAAATTGTCTTTCTAATTTCTCAGATGAACTGTCCCTACTACCCAATGGGGAATAAAGGCATAATTGCAGGACTTTGACCGCTTCCACATAATCCAAATAGTTTACTGTTGAAAAAATGTCTGACAGCTGGAACCTCCTCGTGATTTGTGAACAACACTTCTATGGTCACATTACAAGGCTGAAGTGACTGAAATGTTTTTGCCTTAATGTTACACAAATCAGAGTTTGTCCAGGGCTATATGAATGCAATTTTTGTAAGGTTGGATTTGGTTGCAATTGATCGGATCAGAATTCATCTGGGCTTTTGCATGCACACCAGTAACTTGGTAAAACAAAATGATTCGAGGAGAGGACAACAACAACATTCCGAACCGAACAGTTTACATAGTGTTTGTTGTCCTCCAGATCACAATGTCATGCATACATTCACTATTAGTGTCTCCATTCTGGTTTGGTTCCCAAAGGTTGTTGCTACTAATATGTGAGTTCTCTCCGGGCGCATGGAACGGATGGTTTCTGAAGGCAGCAATCTTTATTTTTAAACACATAATAGTTTTTTTCCTCTGCTCACAAGAACTTGCTGACGTGTCTCTTTGGCTGTCTTCTCGCTGGTTTCCAGCCTCACTGCTGCAGAAAGAGAAGCGTCTGAGTTGCTCGCCTGAATCAGCTGCACCAATCAACTCAACTGGCGCTGCTCCTGTGAGCCGTCTCCCCGTACCCCTCTCAATCCACAGCTCCATGCTGGATCTCACCAGCCTCCACACATATCACTGTGTGCATTGATGCGTTTTTCACGAGTCATCTGCATTACCATGAATAGCAAAACAAACAAAATATTAATGGTTGGACTGAACAATGTGGCTAGTAATGTGAACTTGGTCCGGCTGCTATTCGACTTGGCAAACAAATTTAGCTGAATAACTTAACCAGCCATCGGCTCCATGGGCACCATTTTTTCAGTTCATTATCCAAAACACAGCTTCATAAACACAGTTGTCAAATCCAGATATTTCTGCTGTCGATGGTCGGAGGTCTGTGATCTAAAATTGGTGGATAGTTGTGAAATTGCTTTGAGAACCAAGCACTAGTGAGGACATGCAAAAGAAGGCAAACAAATGTATAGTAGTTTACAGAGTTTATCAGGTGTAACAGAGACTTAATTGTATGCATAAGTCTCTGTTCTTGAGTGTGTATGGAAAGCTGACACATACAGACCATAGAAAACAGAGTGTCTGTTCTCTATGGTCAGATACATTTTCCTTACTAAGTAGGCTACATAATCACCACCTCCTCTACCGTTGCCATGTTTGCTGTCTCGTCACTTACATCTTAAGACTCAAGTATCAGCAGTTCAATGCCCTAAACTGATCCACACCATCAAAAGAAAATAGCAGAGACGTTCCACGCAGCGATCTGTCATTACGAAAGCAAAATGGAAGCCATTAAAATTAAGTTGAATGCTTTCGTTTGTAGTGAAAGTGTTGACAGTGTTGTTTATAGTTTTTATAGTGAGGTTTATTGCGTTTATAGTGAGGTTTATTTCGTTTATAGAGATGTTTTCCGGGGAAAAGGAACCCCCCCATGCGCAGCTTTGCGACAAATGTCGATGGAAGGTGACATCAAAGTCGCACTAATTCCGATCTGAAGGTTCTGACTGAGGTCGCGTCGCCAAAAAATCCGACGTGTGTCTAATTAAGGACCACATATGGAAGTGGCTCACATCAAAATTAAAAAGGTCAGACACCATATGGTTTGTGCTGTTAACGTTACCGTGAAAAAGTCACTTTAGGAGCAAGAAATCCGTCCTGGCTCAGATATTTCCTTTTATTTTCTTCCTTTTTTCCATATACATACACATTCACAAACATATGCATGAAAGCATTTAACATTATCACACAGAGGTGTGTTTTCAAATGAGACATGATGATGGAAACATTATTGCAGTTTCAGATGTTTGTGGGAGGAGAGTTCCAGAACGAAGGGATGTCTATGGCGAACGCTCCAACACACCATGTTCAGTGCTCAGTCCTGATTGGTGGAGACAGTCGGTCGGTGTTAGAAGAGTGGTGGCTTCAGGTGGATGTGTGACAATGGGACACGCCAGTGAGGGGGGAGGGGGTCTGGTTACGGAGGTCTTCATCAGAGGGGAGAAGGTTTTTGAATTGTCTTCATAGGGGGACAGAGAACCTAACTATTTATTACAATACATGTACAAAACCATGACTAGAATAGTTACAGATTATGTCATCTTCTTCCCTATGAATGGATATACAGTTTAGTTAAAATAAGAAACTCTCTTTTATTACTGGTATCTTCCTGGGTTCCAGCTCCCACTTTGAAAACCAGTATAATAGGTCCTCAATTCATTCCTTCTTCTCAGTTCTGAGAAAAACAGAAAACACGAATATTGTGTTACTGCTACCACTTAATTGAGTATTTAAGAATGGACTTTAGAAGCTGAACCAAATATAGATGGATCAAAAGTCTGATTGTGGAGGAAAAAAATAGAGTTTTTCTTTTCTCTCCTTTTCCCTGTGGATTGTGATTTTGTAAGTTTTCACAAATATGTTATATTTTTTTAAATGAATATGTTTGGCGCTCAACCCACTAAAACCTCTTAAAATCCTTTCAGACGGATTACTGGAGCTAAAGAGTCAGGCGGTGCCTACAGTCAAGATCAGAGAAATCCTCTTTGAAGAATTTGACAGATTTGGACTGAGATCTTTGTTAAAAGTCCATGCTGTAATTATTAATTCTAACCAGAGAGGGATGCTGTTTAGACAGCAGTCACTCTCCTGGCTCCTTGCTCCAACTCCAAGTCAGAGACATGCAGGGACTTAAGTGGACTAAATGAGTGTCACCAGGTCCTAATGCCATTAGGCGCTGGTGTAATTCACTGAGACTAATTATATTAGAAGGGGGACATGATGCTCTCACGATGTACCAATAACAAAGCTGGCCTTCAGACCATAGCTGCTCTTATGACAGACTAAAAAATGAGAGGAGAGACACAGACTGAGAGGCAAAAAGGTTTGAAATGCAAATCTGACTTTTAAAAAGGAGCTGCTGTGAAACTCGCATGGAAGGGTTTCTGTGGTTTGCCAACATTTAAAGCTCAGCATGCACAAAGTTGATAAGTGGATTCATGTTTATGTGTGCATGTTTAAAATCCACGCACAGCACTTCAACTATACCACATATGAACTTTGTTAATTCATTTAGACGTGTGCCTTTCATCAGTATGTGAAAACAGAAAGAAGCTTGTCTGTTCATGATTGTGCGGGTGTGTGTGTGTGTGTGAAAGAGAGTCTGTGAGTGCTGTTACAAACTTCTAAAATGCCAATAGCCTTTTTCTCTCTGGGAATTCATGAAAAAGACCAGATAGAAACAGCACCGAAATGATTCATCAAAGTCTACATTTAAATATATAAGACTTTATTTTCGCACACACACTTTTACTCTCACTGTGTTCATGTCAGGTTTGATATCTCCTAGTTCTCTTTCTTCAGCATTGTCTTGCTTTTTCCGTGTAGTTTGGGGGGGATTAAATATTTACAACCCTGCTAACGAGAGGCTGCGTATGTGAAGCTGAACTGGCCGTGTGTCCCAGCATGACGGGGTGAGTATGGAATTCACCAGAGAGCTCTTTCAAAGGCTTTGTCAAGTGATGAGAAGCACATTTTAAAGAGATGAGAATTCTGACTCAAAGCATCCTAAGAATTGCTGTACTTCCAATGTCAGTGATGTGTGTGTATGTGGGTAGTCTGTGCGTGTTTGATATGGTGTCTACCTGGGAAAGGAAGAACAGACCTCAAGCCTGGTCGAATGTTGAGAATGTTGCTAAGAAGAAGAAATTTTTGCTGTGGTGACCTTTTTTTCGGGAGCAGCCTGAATAAAAAGAAACTGGATGCGAGTCGGTCAATATGTGACTGTGATGTTTCTTACTATCATTCTCAGGTGGGGGCCATGAACTCAGATGTCTGCAGCTTTGATTTCACGCTCTGGAACAACAAGCCATGCATACTTGCGATAAGCCGGGTTGCATTTTATAATCACAAGCACGGCAGCAAATTAAGGTTAACATTGATGGTGTGATTGTGAGCTGCATGTATGAACAACCAGTTGTTTGCTAACATGCTGAAAATAATTTAATAATAAAAAAAAACTATGAATGTTTATAGGCACAGTGCCTGTTCTAACCCCAAAAAGATCCACAGCAATGACGACCTTGTGTCATATTCATTTCACAGATTAATTGAATTCAGTGTTAGTTTAAAAAAAAAGGATTTCGTAACTGTACTGAACGCTGAGAAAGAGTGTTGATTGTTATCTTTCAGCCAAAGCAGTGTTTGGTTTTTTGAATCTGGCAATATCCGTCAGAGGTCATCCATCTCTCTCCAGAATGACCATCTACAACTACAAGTATTATGGTAATTCCCATATCTCCATATTACCCTGGCGAGTCCAATGTCATTATTATTACTAAAGAGGTACTGGGTCAAAAGCTACTGTCATTATTACAGAGCATGATCGATTTGTTAGAGGGCGAGCTCATGAATATTAGATTATGGGATGGCTCTAGAGATATTGGTTGTAGAAGGTGACGGACGTAGCAGATCACATGATATGGTATGTCTGAGTCAAAGCATTACTTTAAACGCGGATTGCGAGAGCAAACTTTCCACTCCGATGTTTAATCAGTTAGAGAACACGTTTTAATCCTAATTAGGACTTTTCCAATTTTTGGTGACAAAAGTACACACATTGTGTACAGAAGTATAAACACAATGATTTGTCTTAAGAAGACTGGTGAAAGCAGAAACATTGAGTCAGACCTTTTTACTCAAAAAAGGGCCTAAATCTAAATTAACCTTGTTTCATGTTAATATAATGTTAATATAATATTGATTTAAGACATGAGGAACTTTATTTTAACTTCTACTACTGCCATCCACGCAAAAAAAATTATTCAGCATGAATGAGCACCATGGAGAGATAAAAAAAAAAGAAAAGTGTATGGCAAAAGAAATGACATGTCTTCTCTTGGTAGTCCGCTTTGTTACATATGTTTCTCGTCTCTTCTGTCAATTTACATGTTGACTGACATTTATATTGGTGTCTTGGTTTGTCTGTCATGCAAAATATGCACCGAGACAAACACAGAAGGCCATGGCCTTCTTTCCTGGTGGCAAAGTCCAAACCAATGAATCTGACACCTCTAACCATTTCACTGCCTAGCAACAACAATCCCAAAAAATCTGATCGGATAACTCTGTTTCAAGGTTTTCAGGACAGTAAGCTTTACTCTGATAGAAAATAAGGGCAAGATTTGAGTTAGAAGAGCATAACTATTAAATGGATTAAAAGAAATATGATATCTGAAATGCTGATATCTTTGGTCTTCTCTGAAGGGTTCCCCTCTCTGGTCCAGTTTTTAGGAGGGAATTAATCCAAGCTAGTGTGAGTCAGTGAGACTCCAGTTCTGTTGACCACATGTTGCATGGTGCCAAGGATGACAAGAATGCTTGATGGTAAATTCAGTTTCCCCCACCAAGAGTCTGGACAATGGTGTTGGAAGAGGAACTCCAAATCTTGGAGCTGGAGGCCTGAGGATCCTGAAAATCTGCCAGAAGATGGAAGAGGAGAATTTTCACAATGGAGGCATGACATAGTTGAGGGTAGATAAGAACCAAGCGTTCCAGAGGAGTGAGGCAACTGCTATTAAGGAGGACAAGCAGCTGACAGACAGTTTGACGGACAGACTCTGTCCAGAGAGTGTGGCTGGGTGAAAGATAGGCAGGAGGAGAAGAAAGACAGGTATGGTTAAATTAGTCATGAGAGATACACCATTATGGAAATTACAAAGCATTTGTCTAATATCACAGAAATTTTAGAGATGTTGAAATACTATAAACAATCATGTACATATAGAAATCCGTACAAATGTCTGAGTATGGAGCGGATTTGACTAACAAACAACTGTATCCCTATTTAACCCCTTTGGCGAGGACAGGAGAAGACACTGACATCAGATTTAGAGTGGGAAAACTTGGCCTTGATTAGGGAAGATAACATTTGTTAGTATGCTTTGAATGAAGACACCGCTGATTCAGATTTTGAGGATGTTAGTAACTGGAAGTTATTGCCAGAGTTTAATGAAAATGATTTCCTCTCTGCTTTGTATCTTGGTGATTCAAGGAGCTGGCTTAACGACGGGTAAACATTAAAGTCAGAGTGTTTTTACTAAAGATGGAGAAGCTGACCCCACTCTACCTTCTGTGGCCCAGTAAAAGCTACCATGTAGTAACATCAGCTGATTGAATCCTGAAGCACATGTTACAGGGTTTGGCAAAAGACTGCTAAATAAACACATGTGGAATCAGGATTTGGTTTAACATTTGAAGCCGGTGTCTAGTTGTTGTGAAACAGGTCACACGGAGCTGTGCCTGATTACGTTACAACATACAGTATATCAATGAGCGCGAGGTCACATCTTTAAGGGCACCGCCGGCTCTTTCGATGATTATGTGTTGAGACAAAAGCAAATATTTGATGAGCTGCATAATCAAATGCCAGATAGCGGATTCTTTTTCCGTAATGTTGGATCAACCGTTTAATGGAAAGAGAGATCCAAATGTGTGCAAGTACTGTCATAAAAGGAAATAAAACAATATGTGTTTGATGGTAACAGAAAAAAAGGAAGTATTCCATGTGTAGTCCGACAATTTAGCTGCATCTGTTCACAATATCTCAAATGGAGACACAGCAGATGTTGACTTGTGATGTGCTCCAGTATTGTCTGATGGCTTTGTAACACTGTATGGGAGTGACAAGAGAGTTCCTGTAAGAATTCTCGACAATGTTGCTTACCTTTGGAATGGAGACAATTCTGCCTTTGTCTCCAGATTCAGACACGGGAAGCTGTGTTGCAGTCCCTGGGATGGGTCTGCAAACCATATGCAGGACATGTTTATGTCTTGTGATTTGGTACTGGAGCACATGCACGTTGCTGTTTATCCAGAGCTGTTATTTGAAGAAGTTGACCTAATTTTAAGGGTTAACTGGGCAGATGGTCACTTGTGGTAAGATACGTTGAGACCAGACTGTGAAGATATACCTGATGTGTCATTATAAATAAAATAAGATATGTGCGTCATTCCTAAATGAAGAAGAAGGAAGACCAATGAGGCAGACCAGTTTAAGTTCCAGAACTACAAAGGATCAGTGAATTAGAGACCCAACTCCCTCAGTCTGCTCAGTGATTACTGCGCTGGCCTTGCAATTTCAGAAAGTTCTTGGCATCTAAAAATGTTTGTGTTTTCCGTACCAACTGATATTTCTGTTTGTCATAATGTTTCCCCATACTCCTCATGGGGAAACATTCAGTAGAGATCCTATTGTTCTACCTTCAAAGTTTAGGATATCACTAATTCACACAGCAAAACATGTGAGCCATTACCATTATGTGGTTCAGCATTCTTTCTTGCCGTGTTTAAAACATAATGTTTCTGCATATTTAAAGATCTATCACACTCATCAGGTAAAAAGCAAAACTAATCATACTATAAAACCTGCACCTTTAAATCCAATATCTGCAGTGAGGCAGTTGTGAGAATATCTGATTGTTGACTGTCTGGGCCCTCCTGCCTGATCAAAGTCAGGCTGTCCTCATTTGTTAACTCTAATGTATCAGCAAACTAGATATTCAGCTGCAGAGCCGTCAGTTTGCGATCTTCAGAATAATGCAGACTGATCAAGGGTTGAATTTGGCATATTGGCTGTTTGCGCAGGTACTTCCACGATTTTAAACTGCAAAACATCAACAGTGTCAAAGTTCACTTGGACTCTTAAATAACTAGGCCTACGCTGTTGTTTCTGCCATATAACCTTGAAAATTCCCCAATCCCATGTGTTCCCTTCCCAATCCCACAAGAAATACATCTGATTGAACTCCTCAAATGAAATGTGAAGTTATGTCCATGGCATTTTTTCGTTTAAAAAAAAGAAAGCTCCCCTTAGAATCAGAATCAGAATCTTTATCGTCATTATACAAAAAGTACAACGAAATTGTAAACAGTCCCATTCAGTGCAAAGGAAAGCAATCTAACTATCTAAAGATATAAAAAAAGAAGGAAAGACAATCACTAATAAATAGACCATAATATAAAAAATATAAAAATAAAATATATATAATATTGCATTATTAAAAAATATCTGTTATAGACAAATGTACAGTCAGCGGGTTAAATAAAACCTTTAGGGGTAAAATGTTATATCTTCAAGATAGAACTCCACACCTTAATTCATATCATATGCACCAAATTTGGACTAAATCAGACCTCAATAAACTTTTTTGTTATAAAAAAAAAGCTCCCCCTAGTTTAAAATATAAATTTTGAAAGTAAAATATAATATACGAAGATAAATCTCTGAGTCAATTCATTCTATGCAGTGGATTTTGCATAGAAAGCTCCCCCCAGTAAGTAATATAGAACAATTTGAGTATAAGACATGGTATAATAGCTGGATCTCCTCAAGTCAATCCAAATTCACCAAATTTGGACTAAATCATTTTTGGTAGGAAAAAAATGTCTTTATAATGATAAATAAATATAACAGACCACTTTATCATCAGTGTCTTACTTTATTAAGTAACAAACTTGTTATGTGAAAAATTACATGCTGCATCTTAAATGTTTATAATCAACGCTAAATTAATTACAGATCCAATTTTTTTGGCAACATTTAGTAAGAATTATTCAGCATTGTAGTTGTAACTGCACCAAGTAGCAAGTTATGTTAGAAAAACAGTGTATTTCATTTAAAGCTCCTATCTGTGAGTAAAATATGAACTATTTTAGTAAAGTACGATCTACGGGTAAATATATGTGGCTCCTGTTAGTAGCTAGATAAGCTGTTCAATAAGGTTTAGCGTGTCGTCCCAGTGAACTGTGTTTGTTGTGCACACAGTAGGTTTCAATCCACTCCCCACAGAACGTGACTATTTTTGTCAGTGGTTTCATGTGATGTCTTTAAGGGGTGGGAAGACTTGCAAAACAAAATTAAGTCTCTCTGAAAAAAAATGAAAACCATTATTTTTTCAACCGCGGCGTAGACAGCTTGGAATTGAGTGTTTGTGACTGGCTTTTAGGTGTGCTACCACTTGTTGACTCAATTGTTTTACCAAAAAGCTTTTGTCCATGCAATGCAATCTATCAGTATTAAACATAATTACGTGATTGAAATGCCAAACAAAAGAGAATTTTAGTTCTTAGTAAGTTTGCTCATCATTCGATGATCACTTGCACACTCCTTTGTTTAGAATGCTCAATGTTGTCTGCCTCTAACAGCAAATTATTCCATATCAGAACATGAGGAAGACGATGAAATGACCAAAACATTACAGATTTATAATTGAATTCTAGTATAGCAAGATAAAATACCAGGTGAAGCAAAAGTAGACGGCTGGTCGATATTACTCAAAGTTACCCAGGTGTGTTCTTTAATGCTCTTACTTGCACTACTTTAACTAGATTTGTGCTTTTGTCCCCAACAGCAAGGTTTATATCCCCGATAAACTGAATGGGACCAATGGTTGAGAAATTATGGGCTGAAAACTTTTGAAGCTGAAGCTCCCCCTGGTGTCAGAAACATAAAACTGACCTCTCCCAAAATCAGCCCAGCTCTTCCTTGCATTTCTGTCTACGTGCATACAAAGTTGGACGATAATCCATGGCATAATTTTGAGTTATTTCTGGAAAACATTTTTTTGTTTTGTTTTTTATGAATGAAGCTCCCTGTAGTGAATAAAATACCAACTACTAGAGTAAAGTATTGTATCTACAAGATCGATCTCCTTGAGTTGATTGATATGCAACAAATTTGGACGAAATAGGACGAATGGTTGGGGAAGTTATCATAACTAAATGATATGAGGTCTAAATCATAATAGTATTTTTCATTTAAAGCCCCCCCACTGAGTAAAGAATGAACTATTAGAGTAAATTACAACGTTTAAAAAATAGATCTCCTTGAGCCGATTCCTATGCACCAAATCTGGACTAAATTGGACGGACAATTGAGATTTTTCAAGATAAGACTTTCCTTAAACTTTCCCAAAATTGGTCCAGTTCTTCCTTGCACTATGATTTATGTGCGTACAAAATTTGATGATATAGTTTTAAAGTTACCCCGTTAACATGAAGGATCTACGGCGGACGATGCAGCGAAAAATTGGGGGATATAATAAAGCATATTTCTAATGGGTTCCTTCAGGGCAGTGGGAAATACTAGAGCCAGAAGGATCAGGCTCGAATACTGCCAAACTGGAAAATTATATTACTTAATCTTCTTCTTTGACTCTTGTTTTATAAATGTGACATATATGCCAAATATGTCATATTTAAGGTTTGCCCTTATACAAGGTTACTGGCAGTTTGCTTTTCCAAAGGTTTCCAAATGTTTGCCTTTGCGGGAGCATCAGAACTATACTATACTCTTAGCCACATATTATCTACACTAACACACTAACACTACCGTGCGCAGTTTATTTGGATGACGGGATAGTTAATAGTGCTCAGGCTCTGTTTGATAGTTTCCATCCACTACGCAGGAGAGCAGTTTTGCGTCTGTAGTGGCCTCAGTGGAAGAGTGATGTTGAAAATGTATGGTCTCCAATTTGTCATCAGTTATTACACCAAGTCAAGAACCTGTTGTCTTCAGCTTCAACAAGTTGATACAAGGTCTCGTTACACAGAGACCGTTTATCTGCTTTGTGTTCAGTTCATCATTTTGGATCAGGTTCTAGTTTGGTACAATATACTGACTATAATATTTTTAGAGGTCGTTACAATGGCATTGTTCTTGCAACCCTATCTTGTTGTGGTTCTGGCAGAATCTCAACCGCATTCAAAGTGTGTCCAGAGTCCTTCCTTGCAATCAGGCTTGATCAGGGGCGGTTTTGGCTTGTTTGACACCCTGGGCGAACCTACCTTTCAACCAGATCCCCAGCAGCTGCACAACAGGAAACCATTATTTCAAATAGCCAACCTACCAATCCGATCGTTGAACGGTTTGTTCTGAATCCATAATTACAAATATAAGCACTGGTGTAGTTTCAGATCATATAATAGTTCATTATATTTTGGCCCAGTACTTTTATTTAAGTGTGGAAAGCATGCTATAATATATGGTATGCTACATAATTCAGATGAATCATTCTGACTTCATTTATAGTAAGATAAAAACCCAGGGTTTGTATGATTCAATTACAGGAAAACATTTTGATTTATTTATGTTTAGTGGTTTGCTCACATATATGTTATAGCTTTGACTTAAATATTTGCTCAGAAAAGATACCCATTTGTTTTTAGTTGTTAATATTAAAAGACTGTGGTTTTGAAAAAAATAAAGAGACCGACCATTAACAGGCATTTACATGCAATGTAGCTTATTACTCAGTTATAATTAATAACTAATACATTATCAATAAATGTAAACTTTTATGGAGACCCTATTACCTAATTTGTGTTAGACTTTTTTGCTGCAGCCTAGATATTTTACAATAATTATGTATAATTATATCCAATATTTGTTCCTGTTAGCCAGAAAATGAAAACCGTCGCCCTGCGCGTCACAGTCGGGCAACCAACACAGCATTATATTACTGTACAAACAGGTGAACATGATCCCGCCCCCTACCGCTCTGAACCCAACTTGGGCTTTCCATGATGTGACCTAGCCCCAAACATAGTTTTGCAATAGTTATCTGATCCTGGCGCGTCACTACAGGACCGGACCGGCTTTGGTCCGATGAGCACAGACCCTGTTGGGGTGTGAATGACACATTATGATCCGATGAAGACGGAGATGGGGCAGCGTTGCGTGGTACAACAAATACGTGAAGGAACGTCCAGTCCATCCAGATTCTTTGACCCACATGTTGACATTATAATTAACATGACGTGCAGCATGAGCCACAGGAGACCGATCAGCGAAGACACCATTCAGATCTTTTTTTTTTAAATTGATGGGTGCGCCATGTCACCCTGAGCGATGGCCCATGTCATCCATAGCTAAATCCACCACTGGGCTTGAGAATCACATGTGTGAGTGGCAGAGGGAGACGGTCGGCTCCCTCTCATCGTTCATCCCCCACCCTCTGGACTTTTTGTTGTGGACTGACTTATCAACCCATCAGCGGTCAGTTACCTCATACTCTGGAAGTTCTCCCTACATTCCATGTTTCACAACTAAAACCAGTCTCTTTTAGCCCCCTGTACCCCCTTCAACACCAGCTAAGGTTGTTGTTAAACATCTTTTCATTCGGTACGACAGAGCTTGGATGTAAGAAGTGGACTGGGAGGGATCCAGCCTGGAGAAGCCGTCCTGGGTCCCTCTGACTTTCATTAGGACAGCTGGCTCACAAGTTTCATCAGACCAATCCTAACAACCTTGACGGGTCACATGGTGTCTCCTTTTGAGGTAGAGGTACTGTCGAGGCTCTGGCAGTATCTGTATCTTGCTTGTATGTCCACAGTTTTCCCTTTCTTTGTGTTGCCCGTGACAATCATTTGGACTTGTTTCATAAAACAGACAGAGTAAATGTAGTTGCCGACGTGAAGTGTGCCACGAAAGGAAGAGGTATCGAAAATAAATAGGTTCATTAGGTTTTTTGTCTTGGTAAGCACTGATTTAAGTATAATGTTAAGATGAATCAGCTCTTCCACATCACTGAAAGAAACTTTTTGTACTTTAAAGGCTCATGTGTTTCATACTAGGACACATTTGGGTGGCACAGCCGTGCCCCATTTGCAAGTGTGCAACTCAGCTTTTGCACAAATATTCCAATATTCCATTTGCAAGTGCGACCAACTCACAGAAAAAGGATTTTGGTAGTCCTTGTCATTAAAAAGAGAAATTCTCCCACAGTGGTCTCCTGCATCTTGAGCTCAGTCTCGTCGGTAAGTCTCCTTCAAGGCTATTCAGGAAGAGCTATTATCTCTCCTCCACAAAACAAAAATGTGAACCTTTCTCATCAAGATATAGCGTTTTAAAGAAAATAAAGAGTTACAGAGATAAATACTGCGCTGCCTCTGAGGGTGCGGTGATTGTATTTTTAAGCCATCTGAATATTTGAGATTGTTTCTCCTGTACCAGGCCGCTGTGTCTGGTCTGTCACAGAGAAGATTAAGTGAGCAGCTGCTCGTTCCCACAGACCAAAGAAAATATATGCCTGAAAGTACGAGCAACATGTCGTTTTTTGTGTTAACTCTAGTTGACCCTCACAGCGCAGCCAAAAAATACAGAATGTAATGTTGTATTGTATAAGCTCTTTGAGTTCTATTTCATCAGCACACAAAATGTCTGTTTTCTTTTCATTTTTTCTTCATATATGACAGTGTTGATCCTTGTGGAGTCCATCTGTTTGACTTTCATTTGTATCTCCCCGGGCCTCACCAAAGTGGCTTTTTCCATTCAATATGCTCACATGCAGGAAGCCTCCTGAAGCCGAAGGCAACGAGAGGAGGCGGCAAGACTCAGTTCACATTGTGGACCATGGATGATGTCGTTCATCACTGAGCATGGCTTTGTCTGTCATATTCTCTCTTCACCACATCCCTTTTTAGGAGAGAATGTTGCAGGCTGTGTCAGCCAGACCTTTCCCTTTAAGTTTTGAAATACATACTTTTTTTATTCTTTTTTTTTTAGCATCATCAAGAGGAATATGGTTTACTTGGATTTATGGGTTTATCTGAAGCCAGCACCACAGTCATGATTAACCACCTACTTACTGTGTTATATCGAGGTTTTCCTCTGTCTTAAGGGGGGTGCTCCCTCTTGATCTTCTTATGGAATATCTGGGCAAGTTGATGGAAACAATCCAGTCCTATAGCCAGAGCAAACAATATTGTTAAAATTTATTTCAAATGTTGCATTTTTTACATATTGTTGGATGAAGTACAGCAGATGAATTGAAATATTCATTTCGGCTGTCGCACCGCTATCTTTCTGCAAGATTCACAATATTTTTCACCAAGGAAGTCATGTTTTTGCTGGCTTTGGTTTGTTAGCAGGACTACTTGTAAACTTTTGACCCTGCTTTGCTAACTTTTTTGGAGAGGAATAAAATGTCAACACATGCATGATTCTCTGGCTATGTTTGCATTCGATACAAATTTGCACGGGTAGGAGTTGCTTTCTACTCTGAAACATCGCTATAATCATCAATATCAACACTTGCACTATGAAAAAAAGTGTTGAAACTTACTTCTGTGGCTTCCATTTTGCTTCCGTATTGACAAAATGCTGTGTGTGACCTCCAAGTCATTTTTCTTTTGCGCATGTGGGTCAGTTTGGGGGCCGTGAACTGTTCATACTGAACACATTTTGAGAGTAATGTGAACAGCTGCACAAAAAACTCAGAAAAAAATAACCATTGAGTCTGAAGACTGGCAGTTTGAAGATATCTCATGTCTGCGCAAGGTGTTCACCGGGGAGATGAGCCAAAGAGAGCTTCACAAATGTGTGGTATGTGCAAATACAGGGTGTAAGGCAAAAAAAAGGTATGTGTTTAAGGTGCAGTGGCAAAGACAGCAGTATGGACTGCACTAAAGTTGCATTATATGTGTGTGTCTACGTGTGGTTAGCACTAATGTGCATGTTATTAGAGGGTGTGTGTGTTTGTGTGTTTCTGTGCTGTTCATTAAAGAGTATTATCACCTAAGAGAAAAAGTTGTTCCTTAGTCTGCCAGTGGGGGACTTGATGGTTCTTACTCTCCTCTTTGAGGGCAGGAGGGAGAACAGCCTGCTGTAGGGGTCAGTAGGGTCTTTGATGATCCTTAGGAATGTTTTGAGTAACCGCTGGTCGTCCTTTGGTTCCTGCAGGCTGGGCAACAACCACACAAAATGCTATGCTGTGCAGACCACCCACTACTATGCCAGTACCAGATGTTGACGCTGCATATCAGCAGGCTTTCAGGCCCTGGCAGTGCTGTTCAGCTTGATATAATTTATGCATGCAATTCCATTGTTTCCACTGACACCAAAGCATGACGCATTAGTGCTGCCGATTTTTATAATGCACCTGCAGCATTGTAAATCCCATTCTAGAGGAAAACATTATCTTTGGTTAACAAGGCAATATGACGGTGTGAAAAAAATCCTCATTAAGAGTACATGATTTAACTCATCGGTATAACTACACTTACAGCACAGAATAGTTACTTATGAGAAAACCTTTTTTTGTGTTTGCTGATATTGGTTGGAAACTACATCTGAACTGTGTTTAGTTAATTCTGGAGAAGCTGACTGAATTCGAGCCAAACCTTTGAGGTCGGAAATACAAAATAAATGTGATACACTAAGACCATGTTTGGAAATACAAGGCCAGACAAAAGTAAAACTTAATGATAGCTTGGGTAAGTTTAAACTCCTATTGTCACAAAATATTCTTTTCCAGTTTCAAATCTATTATAGAGGGATTTGTAATTAAAACAGGAAAACATTTGTCTTTAATAGCTGGCTAATTACGCTGATTGTCTTCTAGTTTAATATGCCCCTTTCCTTTAAAACTTAAGAAATATTCACTCAGTGCAAATTCGCAATTAGGGGAAGAGAACCGCAAATACAGATCAACACTTACAGATGTTTTGCTCCGCTTTGGTGAGAGTAAGCAGATGGGTAAAAAATCCTAACCCCCTAATTTGGTTATAATGATATCGCAGACAACGGATCCCTGTTTTCATTACCAGCAGGAGAGAAAAAAAACACATTAAATCCATGTGGATGGAAAACTTGGCCATTAACCTACAATAAGAGCAGCAAACTGCTGCGTAAAGAGGAAGTCAGATTGAATGAGTCACAGCAAACACCATTATTGGACGTGCTTAGAAACCCATTAAAACGTCAATATTTAGTGGTCAGTCTGAGCATGCTTTGTGGTGATTATCATCATTAACTCTTGCACACAATCAACATTAACAGTATGATGGTCTCTCTTGCTAACACACAAACACACACGCACGCACGCACAGCCACACACGTTCGATTTGTGTAGATGTGCTTGGGGCATTTAATTAACTACGGCGGTCAACACTCCTCTGCTGCTGAGGTCTGAACAGATACAATCAGATATCAGATACCTACAAATACAGGCTCATGCTTTTTTGCCACACAAAATAAATCTGTTCAATTTCACATTTTTATTGAACTAGTTTATATTATTAACAGATGTGCGGAAAATTGGTTTGGCATAACAAATCTTTCAAAAAACATCTGTTTTTGTACAGTTGCCCTGTCTTTGGGGTTGCTTTTGTAAAGACACACCAATACGAAGTGCATTAAACTCAAATTGTAGTCAGTTAAAAAAAAACCTCAAGCAAGTTCCCACCATAGACATTCAGGATCTCAGAACTTGATGATCTGTTCAGCCTCATGTGAAAATGAAATGGTGGTTATGCTGACCATAAACAGATTTCTGAATTAAATTAAGGTGCTCCTCCCCAAAACGATGGTCGTAGTTTTCATTGAATTTTTGTTTGAACTCAACTTGAGGCCAAACATTTTTCTCACCCTGAATTTTTTCATTTCTGGAAAATGTGTACAATCCTCTTGAGCATCTATGTAAATGTCCCTAACGGCGTTCTCTGGTCCCGTAACACAGCCTCACCGTCTCACATCATTTATAAAGATATCGATATGGCCTTTTACTGCGTTGTTGGTACTTCCACTACCATTTCGTGGTCATACAATTGTTCAATTAGCCGAGAATGAAGTCGTAATTTACGAGAATGAAGTATTAAAATTAAGAGATAAAAAAACGTAATTTTATTAGAATAAAGTCGTAATTTTGAGACTAGCGAGAGAAGTTTTGTACGACACGCACACACAAACACACACACACATACAAACTCGTATCCTCCAATGTGCATCACTGTGTTAATGAAGTAGTCTGATTACTTAAGGATCATTGTTTACGGTACAAGCCTCCATCTACATTATGTGTGGACTAAATCCGTCATTGCAGGATCTCCTGCTCCACAATTTCCTCCAAGTCAGTCTGGGTCTTTCTTCAAAGTTCTTATACTTATGATCTTGTTGTGTTTATCTGCCAAAAGATTCAATATTTATTGATTTGTCAAACTAATATTATAATTGAAATATATCTTGACAAGATAGTCACCGTTCTTCATTTTTTCTCCAAGGAGTAGCCTTAAATTACAACTTTATTCTTAACAAAACAACTTCTTTTTCGTCAAATTAAGAATTTATTTTCGTCAAATTACAATTTTAATCTTCTAGAATTACGACTTTATCCTCAAAAAATGACGTATTTTAATCTCGGAAAATTACGACTTTATTCGTTCCGACTTTTTTTTCGGAACAAATTTAATCTCATAAACGTAATGTCTAATTTATTATATCAATGAGGCCCTGTCATGCCTTGTAATTAGGTTTGTTGTCATATTGTTTCCTGATCGCTTGTCCACCCTTGATTGTTAAATCCTGCGTCCTGTTAAGACTCTGCCTCAGTGTATTTAAGCTGTGCTCCCCTCTCCACCTGTGCCAGATCGTGTTGTTCCATTGTGCCAACCTATCCAGCGTAATTCATGGTTCTGATCTCTGCTCGTAAGAAACCTTGTATTTTTGCCTGCTCCCTTGGTTATTGTTTGCTTGCCTTTACTAGTAAAGACATTATTCACCAGACGTTGTATTAGTCGTGCTTGTGGATCCTAACTGTGGTGCCAGCTTGACATTACGATCTGGCCATAATGGATCCAGCCGACTCCAACCCACTGCATGCTGCTCTCCGCGCTCAGGGCGAGCGCATCAACCAGCATGAGGAGCAGATGTCCGCGGTGTACAGAGGAGTGAGGGATTTAACCGACAGACATGGCGAGTTTCAAACCTCCGTCGAGACCCAGGTCACTCACCTCAGTGCCCAGTTCCAGCAGCTGGTGAGTAGCCTGGATACCCGGTTCCTCTCCTCTCCGGCCGCTGCCGTACCTGCTCCTCA
>VRLP01007697.1:0-20351 GCA_009660295.1 Lophius piscatorius | reverse complement strand
CCGTGAGCGTCGGCCTGGAACTCCTTGACGGCGGCGGTGGTGGCTCTACCGGAGCAGACCCGGTACACCGAGGCCGATGCTCCCTGGCCCAGCCGCGACTCGACGGTCCATATCTCGCCGAAGATCTCGAAGAGGACCGGCTTGGATCCCGGGTCCAGCCTGCCCTGCGGTGGCCCGATGCTGTCCGGCTGTGGAGTGCGTGCCTTGGTACTGAGCTCCGAGGAGGAACCGCAGTGAGCCATCGGACTGCGGGAGACAGGAGCAGCTAGCGGACAGGAGGGAGCCCTCCACACGGGCTCGTCATAAAAACTACCAGCCAGCAGATGACCCAACTACGTCCAAATCCTTGTGAAAGCTAATCACAGAGCAGAACCGGGTCATATCAGGCCGCTGTTATAGAAGCTTTACCGAGCGATCACCTGACCTGTTCCGGACACTAAACTAGCCAGTGAGTTTAAACACGAGCACAAACCGTTCGCAAAACAAGCACGAAAGCACGTCCTCCATAATGCAGCAGATGAACTAACGAAGTCCGTCTCATGTCTCAGAATAAAGTTATTTTCAACAACTGTAAAGTTTCTCCAGAGTTGTAACTCGTTGTTGTTGATATCAGTCTTACTTCCGGATCTTTGCAGTTTGTGTGCTGCTACATCTGCACGCTGCCCCCTGCAGGCAGGGAGGTTCACTGCGAATTGTCCAACCCACTCTCCATCCAGAAGTTTCTGCAAATTACAGGCCCATTTCCAAACTCCCATTCCTCTCCAAAGTGCTGGAAAAAGTAGTTGTATTTGAGGTGGTCCTCCAGGAGGGTTAGACCTCTTTGAAAAATTTCAGTCTGGTTTTGGCTCCGCCCACAGCACAGAACCAGCTCCGCTTAGAGTATTATGCCCAATTTGTAATTCTGTCTGCTGTTGCCTTTCAGAGCGCTTAGTTTGATATGATTGGATGAAAGTTGTGTGAAAGAGGCAACGTGTCTCATTCCTCGCTTTAAATCGCTTACTCGGGGATGTGCCAGAATGTTGTTAAAAAACGCTTTTATTATTAGCATATAAAGGCCTAATAATTCATTAGGGGACTCGTGAGAGAGGTATTTAACGGTAGCTGTTACATTCTCTTCCTTATAGTATATTACTGTATTGTCTACATCACAACTGTATTTGCTCAGCTATTACCCCTTCTCATTCTGTTTCCTGGTTTTTGTGTTCAACTTATGTATGAGCCGTATATGTTTTTGGTCTCAGTTGACTGGTTAAAAAAGAAGACAAGCCTTCAAAAAATGTGTTGCTATCCTGTTTGATGCCACCCAGGATCAATATATCGGTGTTAGCTCTGTCAGTGGTTTGTAACTGAATCGTAATATTGTCATCTCAGATTTTACAATATTTATTCTCAGATTTAGCCTCAGTGCAGAAGTGTTGAAGAAGAGATATTATTTCATTGGAACGCTTTAATCTCTTAAAATAGAGCTATTTAATCTTCAATATGAAGTGCGGGTATGATAAGCTGAGGGGAAGAGAGCATTTAGAATATAAACAACTTTGTGGTCCGTTGATGCAGTCAAAGTTTGTGTTGTAATACTCAAATTAAGATTTCTAGAGACCAGCCAATAATCGATGCGGGATCGGGAGGATCTTGTTTTGTTAGACCTAAATTGTTTCCTGAATGTCGGAACCTTTTCTCTTCCTGGTAAAGTTGATCAAACGGAGCGATTTTCTCTTTCACGGAGTTGATGTCTTCACAAATGGAGAGGAATTTTTCCGTCGAGGCCACGATTTTGGATTTGTTGTCTTGAATGAGGGATTCCAGCTTTTGGGAACGAGTGTTACTTAGTTGGGAAAGTGTGGAGCTTTCATCCGGATGATCTTCAGGGTCTGTCTGACCTTTCTTGCTTGGAGATGGCTTAGAGTGACTGGCAGGTCATCATCCATCATACTGAACTTCAAGGTACTTCTTAACATAAGATAAGAACGTGATTCTTGTCATCATACAGTGTACAACGAAATTACGATGGTCGGACGGAAGGTCAGTCCTGAGCCGCCGCCACTATGGGCCAACCTGACCCAATTCCTAGCACACATGTTTTTGATTGATTGTGAAGATGGCGCCAGTGTGTGTGGCCCGCCGTCCTCCGCTGTCAGTATTGTTTGTACTACTATTGTTTCTGACTCTTGTCAGAAGCCATGCCAACTCTCTGCTGGTTTATGGTCGCTTCACATTGCTTAACATTCGACTATATGTGGACACCTTAGTAAAGTACAATCCAAATGAGCAGACATCTTTTCTCCGTGTTTTCGGGAATACCGGCTCACCTTTTTCCGCAATGAGAGTCCTCCACCCCGGAGGACGTGTCACTGACGCCGGGGAAAACGCAGCGGCCGGCTGGTGAAATTGAAAGCGTGTTTGACCTGCTCTCCTGGTACAGTTCATCTTCCTCGCTGTATCCATTTTGAAGACGTAGAGGTAACCCGCCGGATTTTTCCCTGGCGCTCCCAACCTCCTGTCGGCACCTGGCTGATACCTGTTGCCGGTGTGGATGAGGAGATCATTCTACCCCGCACCTGTTCTCGTCTCCGCGGAGGAGGATTTAATCACAGATTAAGAAGTTCCCGCTACTGTGGGAACCCCGGCTGGCAAGTGTCCCACCTTCTACCAGGTTTGCCCTGGTAAATGCTAGATCACTAGCAAATAAGACATTTATTCTTAATGAGTTCTTCACCTCCCGTGGATTGGATTTCCTCTTTGTGACTGAAACCTGGCTGAGTGTCGGTGAGTCTAACCCTTTCTCTGAACTTTTACCAGCTGACTGTGAATACTTCAACTCACCCAGGACTGTTTGAGTTGAGTTCTTCTCTCCCGGTACTGTGTGCCGTGATATACCGGCCTCCCAAATACAACAAAGATTTTATTAATGACTTCACTGATTTCCTGGCTGGAATTATGCCAAAATATGACCGGGTTTTAATTGTCGGGGATTTTAACGTCCATGTCTGTTGTCCTGCTAAGACTTTTTAAATCTTCTCGATGCTTTTAATCCTGTACAGTCTGTTACAGGTCCCACACAAGAACACGGGCACACGCTGGAACTGGTTTTAATGTGTGGTCTACATGTTTCTAATGTTGACATTTGTGATGCTGTCTTCTCAGATCACATGCCTGTTTTATTTGAGGTCACTCTTCCCTACCGTTTGCTCCGCCCCGCCGGTGCCGTGTGGTTAAACCCACCACTACTGCTCAGTTCTCCGCTGCTTTTGAAGATGCCATTCAGTCAGATACCGATTCTTTTTCTAGCACTGAGGAATTAATGACGTCATTTCTCTCTGCCTGTGAAAACATTCTGGACATTGTCGCCCCACTTAAAACCAGGCATCGAAAACCAAAATCTGAGCCCTGGCTGAATGACACGACTCTGCTGCCAGACGTGAGTGCAGGAGAGCAGAGTGGAAGGAGAAGAAGATGCTGCAGGTGTCTTATGAAATGATGAAAGGAAGCTGGAGGAGATATCAGAGGAATGTTAAATCGAAAAAGACCAAATATTTCTCTGTTATTTAAAATAATTGTCACAAACCTAGTGTTCTTTTTAAAACAATTAATTCTATCCTTTCGCCCCGGCCTGTTTGTCTGGAGGATCCACTGAGGCTAGTGAGAACTTTCTGCACTTTCTTGTTGACAAGATTGCCACAGTGAGGAATAACATATCCCTGCCTTCATCCGACCCAACCGTCTTCATCACATGGTCTGCTGTCTTTGATCAGTTTGAGTCCGTGTCTCTTTCTTGTTTAATGGAAATTACTGCAAAACTTAAACCTGCAGGCTGTCCCACAGACGTTGTCCCACCTCGCCTTTTTAAAGAGGTCTGGGAAGTTATTGGACCTGACGTTCAAAACATTATGAACAGCAGTCTTGCTTCAGGTGTTTTACCATCCTTCTTTAAACAAGCGGCGGTACAACCACTAATTAAAAAATCCAGCTCGGACAGCTCCATTCTTTCAAACTTTAGGCCGACCTCTAAACTCCCGTTCATGTCCAAAGTTTTAGAAAAGACTGTACTCGTTCAATTATAGTCTTTTTTAAACAACCATGGCATTCTTGAGGTCTTCCAGTCGGGTTTTAAAGCCCTGCACAGCACAAAATCTGCACTTTTAAGAGTTTTTAATGACCTTTTATGAACCACAGACTCTGGTGATTTCACAGTTTTAATGCTTTAAGATCTAACAGCAGCTTTTGACGCAGTGGACCACAACATTCTCATCTCTCGCTTGGAGCAGTGTGTGGGTATCAGAGGTGCAGCCTTACAGTGGTTCAGGTCTTAGCTGTCAGGGAGAAGCTTTTCTGTTAGCCTGGGTGACTGTGTCTCATACATTGCCCCTCTTCCATGTTGGGTCCCCCAGGGTTCCATTCTTGGGCCGATCCTTTTTTCATTGTATTTGCTCCCCTTAGGGTTGATTTTAAGGAAACATGGAATCTCTTACCATTTCTATGCAGATGACTCGCACATTTACCTGCCACTGAAAAGAAATGATGCCAACCCTGTAAATTTGTTGTTGGAGTGCCTGAATGACATCAGAGCCTGGATGGCCCTTAACTTCTTACATTTTACTGATAGCAATACGGAAGTCATGGTGTTTGGACCTAGTGGTACCATCGATGCCTCTGTTATGGACCTTAGCTCCCTGCAGTCATTTTAAAATACACTGTTTGAAACCTTGGCGTCACAATGGACAGTAATTTTAAAGTTGATAAACAGATAAACTCTGTGGTTGAATCCGTTTTAGCTTTTTTTATCAGTTGAGGCTTTTATCTAAGGTTAAGACCTTTTTAACCATTAATGATTTCAAAAAGCTTATTCACGCTTTTATTACAACCCACCTGGACTACTGTAATGCACTTTACTTTGGCATGAGCCAGACCTCCCTCTCACGTCTGCAGTTGGTTTCGAAATACCACCTCTCGGCTTTTAACAGGCTCACGCGAGCAAGAGAACATCTCTTCCATTCTGGCCTCCCTTCACTGGCTACCAGAACATTTTAGGATTCATTTTAAGGTTTTATTGTTTGTTTTTAAATCCTTAAATGGGTCGGCACCCACGTACATTTCTTACAGACTCACACCCCGTCGAAGTCACTGAGCTCAGCTGACCAGTTGTCTCTTGTCGTCCCGAAATCAAAACTGAAAATGAGGGGCGACCGAGCTTTCTCTGTTGCAGCCCTTAAATTGTGGAATGAGCGGCCCCCTCATGTCAGGGCAACCCCCACCCTCTCTGTTTTTAAATCTCACCTTAAGACTCATTTTTATTCCTTGGCTTTTAATCCAGGATGAGTTGTTGGACATTTCTTTCTTTCTGGTATTACTGCTTTTATTTGATGTAACATTGTGTTTTAGTCATGTGCCTATGTTTTTATTGACTGTGCAGCACTTTGGACAACTCTGTTTTTTTTTTTTTAAATGTGCTTATGAATAAAGTTGAGCTGAGTTGATGGTGGGAGGAAACCGGAGCACCCGGAGGAGACCCACACAAGACCGGAGAGAACATGCAAACTCTCTTTAATGCTCTTTAATCATGGAAATGATCATGACAACATTGATGGAGAATCCGGCACTCTTGTTAGGAGTATTGCTGGCTAACTCTGCTTCGTTGGATGCAGTCTTTGATCTTCTTCCTCTTATATGAAGCCAAACTCCACATATTGGTACACGAATGATGATTTTTAAAATATTTTTTAAACAGGATAAGTTTAAGTTTATGCTTTAAATTTGGTAAAAACGTTTTCTACAAAACATTTAAATGGGTAGCAGAGCTCACGACGCCAACTTGGACCGCCTCCCTGCCACTGACTGACCCTTTTCCTGTTAGTAATGAACAATGATGTAATTTGTGGGCGGAGCCAGGGTGGTTAGAGAAAGGGACAGCTCTTTATTACAGATGACATCCGAAAGAGTAGAATAAGACTATTCCAAGGTTCTACCAGCAGAAGACACGTTGTCTCACAATAATAAGCTGACTCTTAGTAATGGGGTAAACCTCCTGACCCGTACTCACTATCGTGTCAGCTGGTCTGTTTATTAGTTTTTGAACATAGTGTCCCAAACCTTATTGGGTCGCTTATTGTCCATTCGTGAGGGGAGGGAGTGATGGGTTGTTTGGGGTTGGATTACAGTATGTTGAGGGTTATTTTATCTACTTTATTATGACCGACCTTGGTCGGTTGTTCTGGTGTCACTTGTATTTGTCCAGTACCTCAACTTCTCTGATGATCAGCACTTTGTCCTCCTCTGGTGACCCGTTCAGTCTGATGAACACCTTTATAGTTTGTGGTCCGTGTGACTGAGTTGTCCTCTTCTTTCTTAGAAAGCGTTGCCTTTCATTAATTAATGTTACTTGACCTTTCTTCTACTTGACCCGCTGTGGTTGAGTAGAACAGAACCAGTAGACCCAGGGTTCAATGAGCAGCTCAAGAACTCATTCCATGTCCACATCAGGTCACATGAAGCCAGGGATCAGAAGACATGATGGGTCCCTGGCCATCATGTCAGGGACCCATCATGTCCCTGATGGCTAAAACATGTTATCTCAACAAAGACCAAACTGCAGTCCTCATAGTGGACTGATGACATCATGGGGTCATTGGGGTCCGTTTCTGTTCTGATCCAGTGAGGTGGAACAGAACATACTATTCTCTCATGGTGTGAGTGCGTGAGATGCTGACCTGGATCAACCTGTTCTTTATGAAAGGTAGCTCGTAAACCACATTCACAATGTTCCTGATTGGGTGTGTGGATCAGTGCAGTTTGACTGACAGTATTATGTCTGAAAATGGAGGATCATGACGTGAACTGGTGGGTGTGTGGATGTGGAAGTATAATTAAAATAGTGACGTTGATTCAAAACTCTTAATCGCTCATGTGACTTTTCTACTATACAAAAATCCCATGGCTAGAGGCTTGGGGCGTATGTGGCAATACTGTGATTGGTCATAGAGGTCGATAATGTTACAAAATCCTCCCATGAGTAAATCCACAGCCCACGGAAATCATCCAAAACCTAAAATAGCGTTATGGTCTTTTCTGACAGGCAGCCAGGGCAGAGGCCTCCCACTGAGCCATGAAGATATTGTCTCAGAGAGGGGAACATTTCTTGCGTAAGGCTGTGTCTTGATTTGCAGGATGAATTTACCGTTACACATGAAGTAATTTCTCTTCAGATTCGTTTCCAATAATTGTAATCATTCGTTATCAGGATGCCTCTTATCGGGGTTTTTAGTACGATTCTGACAGGCTGCATTCCTTTTTAAGGGTCAATGTTAGAATATAGACTGTCAATCTCCATCAAAAAGAGATTGACCTCTGAAGGAATTTGCACTTTCTTAAAGATATTTACAAAATCATATGTGTACTTAATGTATCTAAGGTGCTTAATTGAGAGAGTCTTGAGGTAAAGTCCAAAAATTCAGCCGTAAAATAGAGACAATCGGTCGTTCAGGAGAAATCCCATGTGCTTTAGACCATCTGTTTTTGCAGATAAAATAACATGGCTCAGTTTAAGTTTAAGTTTACATTGTACAAATTATTTTAATAATTTTCGCAGTCAAAGGATTGTTACCAAATAGATGGGTTTCTTATAAGAGCTTTGGTGATTGAGTAGTCTGTAGCCCTTCCATAGATACCGTGTCCTCTCCATACTGCAGAGTGTATTTGTTGTTCTTCAGTTCCTGTAGTATTTTAACTTCCTTCCGCTATGACGGTAACTTTCACATGACAACTCTAAGCTTTGTGTCAAAGTGTTGTAAATCAGCCTTCAACAGGGCATTTTGCCCACAGCTGCAGTGCAATCGGTCTAAGGAGTAAGTAGGGGAACTTCTGTTTTCAAAAAATTGGGCCTCTTGTGATTTTTCTGTAAATCCCATTTGCTTCTTCAACCACATGTTTATTACAGCCCTATGTGGTGATGCAATTTAGTTCTTTGGTAGTTTGAAATTGGGTGAAGTTGGCGCCAGTGTGTGTGGCCCGCCGTCCTCCGCTGTCAGTATTGTTTGTACTACTATTGTTTCTGACTCTTGTCACAACCCATGTCAACTCTCTACTGGTTTATGATCACTTCACATCACATTCACATATGTGGACACCTTAGTAAAGTAAGATCCATATGACCAGACATCTTTTCCCCCACTGATTTCGGGAATACCGGCTCACCTTTTCCTCACTGAGGCTCCTCCACCCCGGAGGACGTGTCCCTGACGCCGGGGAAAACGCAGCGGCCAACTGGTTAAGTGGAAGGCGAGCTTGGCCTGCTCTCCAGGTACAGTTTAAAACTTGCTGTATCCAGATACAGCCCAATTTTTCCCTGGCGCTCCCGACATCCTGTCGGCTCCTGGCTGATATTTGTTGCCTTAGTGGATGAGGAGATCATGTTAACCCACAACTGTTCGCCTCGGCTCCGCGGAGGAGGAATTAATCACAGAAGCCTTCTGCGGCTGGGGTGGACACCCCAGGAGGCAAACATGCCTCACATGCCTGCTTTATTTGAGGTCACTCTTCCCTGTCATGATGTTGAACCATGAACTCTGCCACGCCGGTGCCTTGTGGTTAAACCCACCACTGCTGCTCAGTTCTCGGCTGCTTTCGAGGATGCCATCAATCTGATACTGATTCACCGACCAGTTCTGTTAATTCATTGCTGGAGTGTCTGAAAGACATCAAAGCCTGGATGGCCCTTAACTTTTTACATTTTAATGACAGCAAAACAGAAGTCATAGTCTTTGGACCTAGCGGTACCACAGATGCCACTGCTATGGACCTGGGCTCCCTGCACCCATTTTTAAAATCCACTGTTTCAAACCTTGGTGTAAATGGTAAATGGACTGTACTTATACAGCGCTTTTCTAGTCTACTTGACTACTCAAAGCGCTTTTACAAGCGCTTTGTCAAAATGGACAGTAATTTTAATTTTAAACTTGATAAACAGATAAAGCCTGTGGTTAAATCCGTTTGATCCGAGCTTTCGCTGTTGCAGCCCCTAAATTGTGGAATGAGCGGCCCCCTCATGTCAGGGCAGCCCCCACCCTGTCTGTTTTTAAATCTCGCATTAAGACTCATTTTCATTCCTTGGCTTTTAATCCAGCATGAGTTGTTGGACATTTCTTTCTTTCTGGTCTCATTTCTTTCCCTTGATGTAACCATTGTGTTTTTATGATATGCCTATGTTTTTATTGACTGTACAGCAATTTGACAACTCTGTTGTTTTTTAAGTGTGCTTATAAATAAAGTTGAAGTTATTGAGAAAAGTAAGTTGAGGGGAAGTTGGTGTATATTTTTTGTCAAGAACACCACATTCGTGGTCCTTCCTGATTTGTCAGGCTGTAGGGGACATGTAGTTTAAATAGTTCTGCCAGTGAAAGAGCATGTTTGTGGCACTGGTTGTAGTCCAATAAAGACCATCAAGACCAGTCTCAAACTCCTACCTGGCAGTACAGGACTGTGATTGTAGTATTTCTCCACGTGGTCATTGAGACTTGTGAGGTTGACCCGGTGACTCAGTGGCAGAGATCCTAAGAAACTGGGGGATCATTTTTAAACAACATGCATCCATAAAACACATTGCTCATGCACTTATTGTGGTTGACACTAGGCTGAGTCCATGGGGGACCCTGGTCTTCGACATGTCTATCCAAAGCCTCTTGTGTATTCTCTGCTGGACCTCCGTCCTCGTGGAGCAGCTCTGCATACCTGCCATAGTTAGTGCTGAACAGGATGGACTGAAAGTGGTGGACTATCGGTATGTTTAGTCTGCCTTTCCTCATGTTGTAAAGATGCTGCTTAAGCCGTTTAATAAAGTTCTACCTGTTTCCCCCATGTAAAGAAGCCTACAGGGTTAGAGCGTCAGGGCTCCACAAGGTGAGGCTCTCCGGGTTTGGAGCAGCAACACCGCCGTGTGGATTAAAGAGGAATTTCACCTATTTAAATGCCCAGTGTGTCCTGAATAATCAGTTCTCCTCGATGTATACAATTGTGAAATGGATTGATACAAAGGGATTAGTTTCAGTTTCTATCTTTGCCTCCTTAACTTAAATTAACCTTATCCTTAACTTAACCTTTTAACTCTTCATTTATCCCCATTTCATTTAATTTTCCAGTGGCAGAACGATGCAAAGGATCATAATCTTTTCAACAGTAAACCAGACAATGTATTTGTTTAACCTTTTATTTTTCAATACGAGGCATCCATAACTCACATTGTCCACATATACACTACACATTATACCTCGAAGAGTCCAAAGGTGACCCTGGTCTTCTGCCTGTCCATCCGAAGCCCCTCGTCTCTTCTCTGTTGGCCCTTCGTCCACGTGTAGCAGCTCTGTAGGCCTGTCATGTTCAGATGTTGTACAGACTGGACTTGAATTTGTTGAACTGTTGGACTGCTCATTCTGCCTTTCCCAATACCGTGAATACGTTGTGCGGGATTGGGTTCATTATGTTTTATCTACCTGAGCAGAGAAGACCACAGCTCTGACATTCAATGCAGTAAATTAATTGTGTGCTCTGAAGGGTGAACCTCTCCATAATTAGGACAGCAGCAGCCCCCTGAGGATTGGAGAGGAACTTTGCTGTTTTAAAAGCCCAATGGGTTTTCCCTCTCATATCCACTTGCGTGCTTACGGCATGCAGCCGGGTTAGAGTTGTATAAAATGTGTAGTAATGTTCATTGATCATCCTGGGGTGATGTTTTTCATGGGAAACCTTGAATAACAGGCTGGCCCTCCATCCCTCCCACCCCTGGACCCAATATGGCTAAAATGTGCTTTTCTTATTCAGTATTTTCTGTTGTCAGGTACGTATGCCGTTTGTAGTGATATACGTCAATAAAATGTTTAGCCATATTAGGGTTAGCGGGCCTAGATGAGGGTTAGAACATTGCGTCCATGAAGGATGGAACGAGGGGAAGGAGCACAGGAGGACCGGCTGAGTTAAACCACTTTAAAAGCTGTTTAACACTAGTGATTTAAAAACCAATCATGGTTTCAGGACCAGCGGTTCTGGAGGGACAGAGGGGAGAAAATGTTAGGTATCCATGTGCATGGTAAGCAAGCATTGGGGTTATATATTTCTCCATAATAATAAATATATGCATACATAAACACTTTCACACACTAACTTGTGTGAATAAACATAGATATTTTTATAAATAAATGTAGACATATACAACATAAAAACAGAACAAAGCTGTGTAACATTTTTGGCTAACAATCTGTGTTTTAATTTACAGATGAGACAAATACATGAAATACTGTGTAAATGTTATGATTAAATAAAATAGTGGTGTAACTGTTTAGAATTGACTTGGTTAGTAGTAAAAAACCTTGTACTAAGCAGAAGCGGTACCGGGTCAGAGCAGAAAAAGAGCAAATTGCATAGGAATTGTTTTACATAGTTTATGTGATTAAAAAAAACAACTTAAAAATAAAAACCAATGTCAGTCATTCCCTGCATAAATAAACACTATTTTAAGTTCAACCTGTATTAGTTCAGCCTCATCCAATCACTGAGCAGCAGAGATCTGTTCTGGTCATTGATTGGACGACTGGATCTCGGTGGACGGAGCTAAGACGTTAAGGTTGGTCGATCGTAGCTCTCTTTTCGCGGGGACACGGAGGAATACGTTTGAAGGTCGGATTTATAATGCCAACATTTCACTTCTTGTAAATGTGATATCCATGATGGATTGTTGCGTGAAATATCAGTGACTGTTAAAGCTGGCTTATTTATCACTTAAATTACCGTGACTACGTTGTCCTGTTTGGTTACTACATCCAAACACTCATCATCACATATCCCCCTTTTAGATAACAGAGGTTGAGAGAAACAAAAACTCATGCGAGACATTTGATCCTTTTGCAGTAATACGTAAACATGGAATACTTACATTACAGTTCCTTAAACAAATGCAAATTATATAAAAGCCTGACCAAAAAGCAGCAATGTTAATTAAAATGTATTGGTTCTGCCAAAAGGAAAGTTTTAAGTCCTTTTTTAGAAGTCTCAATCGTCTGTGGAGCCCTCAGATGGTCAGGGAGGGCATTCCACAGACGAGGGGCAGCAGAACCGAAGGCCCGATCACCCATGGTGCTGAGCTTAGTCCGGGGAAGGAGGAGGCGGTATGAGTGGGTAGAACGGAGGGATCGTGTTGAGGTCAGTGGGGTGAGTAGTTCTTTCAGGTAGGGGGGGGCGTTACCATGGTTACACTGGTGAGTGAGGAGAGAGATCTTATAATCAATCCTGGTGGAGATGGGAAGACGATGAAGGGAATGAAGAACGGGGTTGATGTGTTTTCGTGTTTACGTACTCTCATCAGGATCCTTGCAGCACTGTTTTGAACATACTGAAGTCTTTGAAGACTTTAATCAGGGATCCCGATGAGAAGTGCGTCCTGCGTCCGTCCTGACGAGGTGGGATCGTGGCTCAGCAGATCTAGCAACAACTTCAGCAGGGTTCTTGCATTCTTTTTCTCCGTCCAACTTCACTGTGATGGCTTGTCCTGGATTCAGCGCTGGCAGTGAGTGGACAGAGTGTCTACGAATATAGAAATGTTTGTATGCTTGTTTGGCCCGGGAATTCTTCTTTTGAACTTGGCCATTTCTACAAGGATCAGCTTGTTGTTTGTTCTCAAGCATGGGAATAGTTGTAAGAATCTGTCGTCCCAACATCAGCTGCACTGGACTAGTGGCAGTAACGGCTGTCGCACAGTAGCCCATCAGTGCTAGGGATGGGTCTGAATCTGTTGGAATTCTTTTTGCAGTTTTGGACTGCTCTTTCGGCTGCCCTGTTAGCCTGAGGGTAATAAGGGCTTGAAGTTGTTTGTACAAATCCGTACTCTCTAGAAAAGTCTCTTAACTCAGCTTACACAAACTGAATGGCATTGTCGCGGACAAGATCCGCTAGTGTTCCCCACCTGGTGAACATGCTTTGGAGTTTGCTGATGTCTTGAAGGCTCAAGGTGAATGGAATAGTAGTCAACAACTACAAGGTAACTCTTCCCGTGTAACGCACACAGGTCTGCCACAATCCTCTGCCAGGGTCCCTCTGGCAGCGGTGTGTTGATGAGAGGCTCTCGTTTTTGTTTTGATTTGTGCTCAAGATAGAATTTGACTGCATGACAGTCCGTTTTATGTCATTACTAATGCAAGGCCACCAGACTGACATCCTGCCTAATTTGCAGCACTTTGTCAATCCCTGGTGACCTTCGTGGATTCCTTTTTAGAACATTGGCTGTCAGTTGTGCTGAAATGACAATGCAGTCTTCGTAGAGAACCAGTCTGTCTGACTCAGATAGAAGACATGGGAGAAGGGGAATGTGGCATTCCTATGCGGCTAGCCATTCCGAATGTTTTTAGTGACTGTCTAAATGTGTTTGTCATTCTGTTTCATTTCTCTTATTTCGTTGGATCTGTCTGGTGAGACAGGCTTGTTAGTCACCACAGCTCTGACATGGGAATCCACATATTGCTCTGTGTCTTACTCCATTTCTTGGATCAAGGGACTGCTCAATAGCATGTGAGCTATGATTAGCTGTTTCCCTGGAACATGCACAGCTGTTGAATTGAACCTCATAAGGCGCATTAAGAGTCTCTGATGCCGCAGCGGTGCCTTGTCCAGATCATAAGTATTAATAGATGGTACTAGCGACTTGTGATCTGTCTGAAAGGTAAAACTATCCATACCTTATACGTGGCGTATACTGTTCACAGGCCCAAACGGTTGCTAGACATTCCTTCTCTATCTGGGAGTATTGCTTTTCAGCCTGTGTTAAAGTGCGTGAGCAGTAAGCGATGGTTCTCAACTCACCGTGTGGGCTTGCAGTAATGCAGCACCCAAGCCGTGACTGCCCGCATCTGCACTGACGATAGTCTGGCGGTTGGGGTCATAATACGCATATGCAGGTGCTGATAGAAGCATCTTTTTAGCCTTTTTCAGTGCTTATTCTGTGGCCCATACCGTACTACTCCGGGCTCTGTGTCAAGCTTTGAAACCACTCGAAACCCATCGAATCGGCGCCGCCACACCGGCCACTCGGCTGGCTGTGAAAAGTCGAACTGCTCCTGTGGTCCGAATTTAGCCATCTCTGTCTGGCGTTCAGTCCGTGACTCCTGACACATCAGGTTAATCACAGTATTCTGGGATCCTGTTGGGGGACAGGCGGGACATGGTGCGGAGCTGCACTGTCTGCCAGAAGGGGGGCTCCTTGCCCCAACTAACCCCAATTTTAATCACAGCACCTTAGATATCCACGTACCACATATCCACCTTACTACACATGCCCACACATCCTCATGCACTCAAGTAACTATAGTGTCATATACATGCGGGTCTTTCCCGGGGTGTCTCAGGTAGGCCATTGGGGGCGTCGTCGTGCTATATCTTGGGTTTGGTCTTGGGGGCTCCTGGCCTCTCCTGCGTATGGGGCTGGTCGGGTCTGGGGTGAGTTGGTTCTCCACTCACCTTCACTCAGCCCACTCATCTCCACTGGGCCTTGGGTCCGCCTCCACCAGTACCAGGGCCGAGCAGTGCAGCCATGACCACCCACTATTGTTTACGTCTTAATTATTGGGGCCGAGATTAAGTGGAATTCAGTCAGTTGATCTTTTGACACAGCATACATGGGTCCTACTTAACTTCTTTCTGGACTTCCAGTTCATGAGGATAGTTTTCTTGGCGATGCTTAGGGCAGTGAGAAGCATGTGTGCTTTGTTCATCTCCATATCGATGTTAGTGAGGTCACCCAGAGAGCAGAGTGAGGGGGAAGCTTGGATGTGGCTCCCTGGATATGTTGATAGGTCTTCACATATCCTCTTCTAGAATTGATAGACAGGCGCGAATATCCACATAGCATGCACGTAACAATCCTTAATGTTCTCTGTATAATGTGAGCAAATTTTTGATTGTGAGAGACCCATTCTGAACATCCTTTGTCCTGTGTGATGCATCCTGTGAATAATTGTGTACCATATGAGCTGTAGGTTGGAGCATTTGGTCATTTCAATTAGGTATTACAACAGATTTGCACCCAGAAATTTTGGTCTGGTTTGATAGATATGTGTCTCTGACTTGGAAGTTGGGAAGGTAACCTTGCGATCCATTTTGGCCAGTAATGCAGATATTTTGGATAATAATTTGGGCGATGCGAGAGTCAGAGGATCTTTTACCTTTGAGGGAAGTTTAAGGTCCAATTTTAGTCTAACTCTCGCTTGAATTATGGATCTAAGTTGTAAGTATTCAAGGAATTTCTTCCTGCTGATTCCATATTTTGTCACCAGTTCTTGAAATGAAGTGAAGTTACTACCTCGGATGATGATAGGTTCCAGATGTCTTATGCCTTTATCATACCAGGAGGAGAAGTTAAGCATTATTTTGTTTTGTATGATGTCCGGATTGTTCCAGATTGATGTGAGTCTGACTGGGATAAGTGAGGACCTAGTTATCTAAAGAAATTCCGACCAGGCTATCAGGGAGGAGCTTATATTAATGCTTCTAAAGCAGCTATGACGTCTGAAACTGGGACTGATGAATGGCAGGTCGGAGATTGGGATTTCAGTGCAGAATGTTTGTCCTACATCGATCCATGAGTGGTCCAGTGGAGTGGGTTTGATCCATTTTAAGATATATTGTACTCTGTTGGCAAGAAAGTAATGTAAAAAGTTTGGTAGTTCCAATCCACCATGATCTTTGTTTTGTTGAACTGTACTCAAGTGAATACGTGGCAGTTTTTTCTTCCATAAGAATCTGGAGATGTTAGAGTCTCGCGCTTTAAACCTAACGGAAGATGGTTGAGTCGGAATCATTGAGGAAAGAAAATGCATTTTTGGGAGGATCATCATTTTAATTGTTGCGACTCTTCCCATGAGTGATATGGGCAAGGTCCTCCACCGCATGATGTCATCCTCTATCGATGTGAGTAGTGGGGTGTAGTTTAGTTATGTCAGGTGTGACAGCCTGGGGGAAATAGTAATACATAATTATCTGATGTTTCCTGACTGCAGCGGAGTAGATGACATACCCTGAAAAACAGAACTGATGGGTAGTTCAGTGGATTTGGTCCAATTGATAGATAAATCTGAGGTGGATGAAAATTTGTCTCTAAGTTGTTTCAGAAATAATAATAATCTTCTTTTCCAATTCAGATTCCAATAATCTTCCTCATCTTTTTCCTATATGAGGAATAAGAGATTATTTTACCTTGCATGACTGCCTTTGCTGCCTTCCAGAGAAGAAATGGTCATGTTCCTAGCAGGTCATTAACCTCCAGAAATAATGTCCACTCTCTTTCAAAGTATTTAACAAAGTCTGGGTCTTTAAACAATGATTTATTAAATCTCCAGTTTCTAGTCGGTGGTGCGACTGTTTTTCTAGTCCAACAGATATGGACCGGTACATGGTCGCTGATAGTGATTTGGTGGATCCTGGATTTAGAGATGTCTCTCATGACGGAGGTGCTAGTTCAGAAGTAGTCTATACGGGAATATGAGTGGTGGAACAGGGAGAAGTAGGTGTATTCCCTGTGGGTGGGGTGAAAGCAGCCCCAAGCATTCCAAAGACCAAAATTACTCCTGTATTGTTTAATGTGTGTGTGTGTGGATCGTCAGGGCTGATACTTACCTGCGGTAGTTTCAGAAGAAGGAATAATCATCAACATTTGGCCGTACACATCTGCGATGCATAAATCTGTGTTATGAACTGATATATTAATTATTATAAATCTACCTTCTGGGTCTGTAATAGTGCTATTGTGAGTGAAATGTATTTTCCTATTGATCATGATGGCAATACCTCTTTGTTTGGAGTTAAAGCTAGCTAGGGAAGTGTGGGGGGATTGTGTAGAGTGAAGTTTGTGATCTACTGTCTGTGAGCTGTGAGTCTCCTGTAGTAAGACACGTCTGCCTGTAGGTCAATCAGCTGATTCAACACTTTAACTCTCTTTTCCTTTGAGCCAATTCCACGTACATTCCAAGTGACAAACCTGAGTGTTAGTTAACTATATGGTCTGTGTATGTTCGACTGTGTATGTATTGCAATGTGGGTGTGCGTGTATGAGCGCGTGTGTGCAGTTGCATGGGAGCCCATATAAGCAGATGGTGTGTGTCTGTGCGCGCGTACGCAAGTGTGTGTGTTAATGCTGATGGCTAAACATTGTGTTGAAGTGATGCAGAAAAGAATCCTGTGAGCTGCTTTAAGTAGGGACAGCATAAATGGGGGAAGGTGAGGGAGAAACAGACATAATAAGAAGGGGTGATAAAACTGAACGTGGGGTTTGGACAGATAGAGAAGTACGTTGTGCGTCCTGCATAATGACCAGAAGTTTAAATCATTGAAAACCTAAAAAAGAAATAGAAATATAGTTTTCTTGTAAATTGATACATATTACCTGATGTGATGAGGTAACCTTGATGAGGGGAGATCAGAGGATCCAACCTATTTAATAGAGCCATGGAGTGGCCTCCCGGTCGTGGTACAGCAGGCTGTTCACGTATAGTTTATCCACGGAGATGACAGCGTGGAAAACTTCCATCAAAAAGAAACTAAGTCGCTTCCAGGTGCTGATGTGGCTCCTCCAGTAGAATCTTCTGGTCAGCTTCTTTTGGTGGAAAGAGTCTTCTTCTTGGTGGGTGTCCCCATGAGGAGTTGGTGGAGTAGTTTGTCTATGTAGGTTTCAAGGTCCTCAATCTTCTCTTCTTCCAGTGTAGCTGATGTGGTTGACTATGGAGAGTTTAATATCTATTTCTAAATTAGCCTTAGAGTAGAATTAGCCTTTGTATAAGAATAACTTTAACAGATTTTGTTTGCACGTCGTCTTAGATCCCCGCACCTGAGCCACTGCTGCTTCCTGGTCTAGCAGCTCATGCTCTCCATTGTTGAGTTTGTTGAGACACTCAATCAATGCAGCCTGAAGCTTATTCTGTGACAGGTTGCTATTGAAGTAGTTAATCCCTTTGGCTGTTCCAAGAAAAAACACAATTTATTTTTATTTGGCAAATTGACCTGCCCATGTCCGCTCCAATACTGAGCACATGACCCCCATGTGTGGAAAGAATGACCTAACATTTAGGATGTGGTGAGGTTTTTTAAGAGCTGTTAGTGGATTTAAAAGATCTTGAGGAAAATGGATTAACTATTAATAGTCAACATGTCAAAGGGACTCTGTACTGTATAGCTGCTGATAACTTGGGTTCACATGTTATTGGTGGATTTACTGAAAACTTCTACTCTACTCTTGCAGGTACTGTGAAATCACTCGAAGAGAGTTTGAGAATGATCCAATGTTTGCGGTCCACAGAGCACAAACCTACAATTCTGCTGTAGGTAATCTACAAATTGAAGATAATCAAGACATCAGAGGCAGAAAGGTAAATTCAGTTTTTAATGCTCTGACACCTTCTTGTGTTTGCCATCCTGGTCTCGCACCATGTTTAGGCCATGACATATTTGCATATTTGAGGCTGTCTTTGATTTTGCTTTAAAATATTTCATTAAGAAAAAAGAAAGGGCTTACGAGTTAACTGTTCAACCGACGCTTCAAACGGCTCAAATACAAAGGATCTCATGCTCTCACAAAGCCATGTGCAGTCAACGCAGAAGCAGCCAAGCCTCCGGGTCAAGCCGTTCAGAACTGGAATTTCTGAAGTTTACTGCCGTTCTTAATCGGTGACAAAATGCAAATCCAGAAGATGAGGTGTGGCGGTTAATACTTCATCCTCAAGATATTGTTTATCTGATTTGTGCACCAAAGATATCTTCTTCAGAGGTCGGTGACCTCGACTTTATAATCCAAGAAACATTAGATTCAAGAAAGTGTTAATTTCCTGGGTTAGGGTTAGAAGACTCTCCTGCTGTTCCTACAGCACCTAGTCCTCCCCTCCTTCCAGTGATCACTCGGTTGTATAATGTGTGTATAAATATATATATATATATATATATATATATACACACATTGTAGCGAGGACGGCCACATATGCGTTCCGTTAGATGGGAATACTCTGCTGAAAAGACTTATCTTTCCTCTTCATCCTCAGGAAAAAATAAATAAATTCTGTCTTACTCTACAATCAGTCAGTAGAGGAGACCCCCTTTTCTGCCTTTTGGATCCTCGGTGTCAGGAACTGAGGGGCTATAGAACTCTTGTGCCCAACCCCTAACCCCGTTCTCACCTCACTGTTATTTTTACTTTGCAGGCTACATCGGAATGTAACGAAAAAAACAAAGCAAACATAATGCCTCCGGGATTCATCACCAATCAAACTTTGGAACATTTGATTATTTAATCTTACAACTTACACAGTTGGACTCCGTGTTACACATGCAATCCAATGTTATAAAACATGTCATCTTCCATCCAGTGTTCTTTCATAGAATGGTCAGTCCGGAAAAAATATTTTTGATCCATCGCTGTGCAAATATTCAAACATGTCTTTCTTACTTCCCCTAGGTTAATAATATAAGTAAGCAGTTTTGGAACATAGATATCATTATCTATGTTCGTAACCACTGTGAAAGTGTTAATAATCAGTAAATGCATTGCTAAAATTGAAGAGGTAACCAGTACCCATGAAGCAATGGGTAGCATAATGGAAATTTGTTAAAGTTGTATTTAAATGAATTAAAATACTACAAATTTATTTCACAAGAACTACTCGATCACGGACGGACAGAAAGACAATCTTCTGACATGAGGACTATTCCAAAAATGTAGTGAGTTCAGATATTTAAATGTTAAAATGTATGGGTACAAGCAAAAGTAAAAAAATGCATACATCTAAAGTATGTGTACCGGAGAACTATACGTAAAAACAGTAACTTGTTTTTTTTATAACATTCTCATTTACATTTACATTTATGTTATCTTTTTTTAACTTTCAGATTCTTACGCCGGCTTCTACATTTGTTTGACTAACGTGAACTTTTGGCCATTTCGGCAGTTAACACTAAACAAGAAGGCCACAATACCACATGTCCAGATAACATTGACAATTTATTCTTCACGGTGAAACAAAATACTCTCCTATCTGTATTTATTATTTATAGCAATACATTTATAACAATAACAACTGGAATATCAGGCTGAATAAAGGTATTTTAGTTTCCTTCCTTGTCTCACTCTCTGTGTCTTGAATTTCTTTTGGATAAAAAGTATTTTCACTTAACACTTAATTTATCATATTTTGGTAACTTTTAACACTAACTTTTACTTTCACAAATTGAAATCTTGACATCTGCTGTGGACTGATTCTACCCACATCACACACTGAGTTACTCCAAACATAATAAACACATGGTCTGCAAGCAGGAGGTTATTCATAGCAGTCTTGACAACG
>VRLP01007696.1:0-20360 GCA_009660295.1 Lophius piscatorius | reverse complement strand
ATACACACACACACACACACACACACACACACACACACACACACACACACACACACACACACACACACACACACACACACACACACACACACACACACACACATGTACATGTAAACACACACAGTCACACAAACACACACATGCACACACACATACACACACACTCACACAAACACACACATACACACACTCACACACTCACACACACTCACACAAACACGCACACACGTACACACACACACTCACACACACAGACACACACACACTGACATCTTTACAGACACGCACACTTAGACTCACACATCTTTGCAGACACACACACACACACACAGACACACTCACACACACACACAGACACACACACACATCTTTACAGACACACACACAGACACACACACACACACACACACACACGTACTCTTGTGGACCTGCTGGCGTTCAGATTGACGTCAGCAGGGTCTGATTTTGTCACCTGACGGATCTTTAATGACTGAGTTAAAGTTTGTTGCGTTTCACTGGTCGGCGTGTGTCAGCAGGAAGTCAGCCAGAGTCGTTCTGACTGGGTTCTGACCGGGTTCTGACTGGGTTCTGACCTCCGTCATCACGCCGTCATCCATCTTGCACAAATCTCTCCGTCTGTATCCTATTTCATCTGAAGGCAGGGATCCGACCCACGGGCTCTTTTGCATCGAGATGCTTCTACATCAAATCTTTTCTTGAAGCCCTGAATTCTGCAGCTTTTTCCCATGATCCTCTGCTGCATGTAAATTATAGTCGGTCCCAACACAGTTTGTAGCTCAGGGCAGAAAAGGCAGTTATTGAATCAAATGTTGACTGATCACCTGAGAAGGGAGTGTGTTCTGTTTCCCTCAGTGAGGAATCCATTTAGGGCGAGTTTAATGCGTGTTTCATGGAACGTATACCCGCCCGCATATATTCTGCTGGAAGTCACATGTTCAGCGCCTTATTGAAACTTAATCCGCGCTCCAGGCTGGCGCTGAATGCATAGTCGGCTAATCTTTTTAGGAAGACCCCCTTTGAGTTTCCACGAGGACCGACCTCGGCTTCAGCGAGAACTTTATTGTCCTTTACGTAAGAAGCTTAACGTAAAGGCAGAACGGGGACAAAATGGACCTGTGGACGGTTCACGGCGCCGGATTATGGTACCGTAGAGTTTAGACGTGGGATGAAAAGGCAATAAAGACATTATTTGGCAGGTAAACGCTCTGGGACCGTTTCATGTGAGCCGGTGAACCCAACGTGACGTTCTGGTGCCTCGTCTGGTATGTCTTCATTACAACAATAACTCGGCACCACATCCGTCACAATCCCATGAGCCCCTCCTCTCTCCACTTCAGCCCCATGACATCATCACCCAGAGCAGCGGCGGTCCGCAGCGTACTTCCAAAACACTCTTCAGGCTGAAATTAATTTGAGTTCCGGTGGGGGGAAACGGGACCTCCTGATTGGCTCAGAGGTACACGGTTCTGACGGGTGGCTTCGCAGGAGACGTTTTCCATTAATGGTCCAAACTTGACCTCTGGCGTAACGGGGACCCCAGATGTCCCTGTTGGCCCCGAAAAATCCACAGCGCTAAAAGCTCGGCCAGTAAATAGTAGTGATGACCACACTCTGGGGGTCAGAGGTCAGACGTAAGAGGAAATTTGGCATTGGGTAAGACCTGCCTGACCATAGATGGTGTTTCCTGTGCGGGTCGTGTGACCGAGCGAACATGAGGCCGTCTTTGTCACCACCACATTAATAACGACCCGCTCGACTGTTTTGGTTTGAGTCACAGTTTCATATTAAAAAAAATGTGAGTGAACCTGTTTAAAATACGACATGTTTATGTTCAACAGCAAGGGGCCGAGGACGGAGCCCTGGGGGACGCCACAGGGCAAAGGGGGCATTTAGCCACGGCTGTTGAAAAAAATTCCATGCGATAAGTATGATTTTTTTTCGGCCTGCGAGGAATTATATAAGTTTATACGTCCAAAAAAAAGTCTACGAGTTTTTTCTAAAAACGGGCTTTAACGCAACGTTGAGCTAATCTGATGAAAGTTGACTTTTTTTTTTTCCATGAAATGCAAAATGTCTGTCTTCTGTCTAAAAACATTTTGGAGTCATTTTACGTAAAATTTTAGGGCGTCTAAGATGTAAAATGAATAAACGGCCCCACTAATTATATATATAATTCTAATATAAGTTATGCCATAGTTTATTTTTTCTTGATGAGGACATAAAAGGCTAACTCAGAAAAGCTGTTGTTAGAAATCAAACATGTCAACAATGAGTTTAATGCAATAAAAAAAAAGAAAAGAAGAAGTGTCCTCGCTGAAGGACAGACGTAAACAAAAACAAATTAAAAACAGGCCTGAATTCAGGAGATTTAATGACATTCGCTTTTGGTTTACGACATCCGTCAGTAAGACAGCTGCGGACCAGCTGGCTGACGCCCCCTAACCAATAAAGTTAACCAATAAAGTTACGTGAAAAAACTGTTTTTTTGTTCGCTTTTTGTAAATTTGCTAGGAAATATCAACAATAAATACTGTTGGTTATATTTAGTATATTTGTTTTTGGGTTTTTTTCAAATTCATGTTTTTCATAGGTAAACTGTGAAAATATAAGAAAAATATTTATATTTCATAATATATAGTTATATTTTTGTTAAAAATAAAAATCGGATTTTTCTTTTTTTTTTCTTTCAGAAATCAAATCTTTTTATTTCTTAGACGGTTAAAAATAGATTTAAATAAACTTTCTAATTTGCACATTTTCACCAGGTTGAGCAAAAATAAATAGTTTGTAAGTACAGTTAACATGAAATTAGTAATAAACAAATAAATATATGGATAAAACAATTAGGGCAATAACTCAAAAACGATTTCATGGCTCAATTTCAAATTTTGTACCCAGGTAGACCTTAGTGAGAGGAAGAACTGCATTGATTTTGGAAAAGGCTGGTTGTATATTTCCAACACTAGGGGGCGCGTTATGTCCAAAAGTTTTCAGGGCCATAATTTTGCAACTGTTGGTCAAATTTAGTCCAAATTTGGTGCATTTGAATGGATTTTGAACTTTTTTTTCACCAAAAAAACTGTTTTTTCCACATAACTTCTTAACCTTCTTAACCTTTAGCCTGATCGAGGATATGAATCGATTTTACAAAACATACTGTGGGCTTAACTTCACATCAAATGTCATTTAAGCCAATATTTGGACGCCGTTGGTCTTAAACCATATTTTTCTGATTGTTGATTTATGACATCTATTTTTTGATTTTCTTGATAATGTCATTCGCAAGTCGTTTTTAAATGTATCAATTCGTGAAGATAAATGTATGAATAAAGAATTCCACTCTCGAACTCAGCTCCGTTCTTTTTCTCCTGAAATGCATCCTGGAATCAATATTCAGTTTATTCTGTTTTTCATGCTCACTTTCTGAATTATCTAATGATTTTAAGTGTTTTAAATCTAATAATAAACACAAAGAAACTCGAAGTCTGACCTAAACTTAGCCGGATCAGTGAATCAGGCTGTGCTGGGATGTTTCCACAGTGGAGCCTGCCGACTTCTTCCTGTGGATTTAATGGGACAATAAACCGCTTGTGGCTCTATTCCCACTTTATGGTCTCGTATCAGCGCCACATGAAGGCGCGATAAAATGTCGCTCTTTAGCTCCGACTGTGATAAACAGGAGTTAATGTTGTCTCCCGGCCAGAAAGCCTGAATTCGGCTTTGCTTTATGATCGGCGCTCCTCTGAAGCGTCCCCGAGTACGATCTTTTACATACAAGAGTTTTAACGCACAGTTTTGTAACGCTTTGATCTCCCAGCGACAACAGAAACATTGAACTTCTAACGTCTGACTCTAACGTCGTTTTGAGTCTCTATTTCTTCACGATAAATGAGACTGAACCTGGTTATAATGTAAACCAGTGGAAGCGTGTCTATGCTAAAGAGTAATGGGGCCAAGGAGGGCGCCCTGGGGGACACCACAGGTGAAAGTAGCCCCAGAGGAGGCACCATTAACCACGGCTATTGATGCCCCTTTTCCACCTAAAATAACATGGTGCTCTTTCGCTGCTGGTGCTAGTGCAAGTGCTTAGTTGGTTCAACTCGCGCACCTCTTAAGAACCTGTTTGCTTTCCCATTGGCTAGGAGCCAATTACATCATCGTATAACCTAATCGGTTCTTGGCTCTAGACCAGCACAGAGTTGGTTCTTGTCTGGCACCAGCTTTGAGAGACAAGAGCTGGTGCTTATGCTGCCAAAAAGAAAAAAGAACTGCTGCTCAGTCAGGCTCTGGCTCCGAACTAGCCCTGGAACCAGCTCGGTGGGAAAGGAATATGAGAGTCATAATCTATGAGTTGTTGTTTTTTTTTAGCATATTAAAACATCTGAGGATTTACGAAACAGAATTATGTGACTTAATTCAGCCAAAACAAAAAATGTTATCAAAAAAAAACAAGTTTTACCAAAAGGTGGAACTAATTTAATCAAACGTGAATATTTTCACTGAAAATTAAATAATCTGATTGCTTTTTTGTTACTATTTAAAAACAGGCTTCGCCGAAGGATTCCTCATTTTAGAGTAACTTTAGATTACCTGGTATATTAATAAAACCCTAAAAGAAGTAAAATATGCACAGAGATGATTTTTTTTCCACATTTGCGCGTTTGTTTTTGCTCAGAATCCCAGCAGAAGTGATTCCCAGGCCGTGTCTAAAAGGAGAGGGATGGAGTTCTGGGATAAATGGACGGAGTTCAGCCTCCTGACGGTTTGATGGACGGAGCTGCTCTGTGGTCCGTTGGGTCGGATCAGCCGCTCCGTTATCTAGATGGCAGGAGGCTGACAAGGTTCTGACTGATGACTGATGGAGCGATAAATAGAACTCAGAATCGTAATGTGATTCCTTTAAGTCATTAGAATATGTCGCATTCAATAAATGTAGTTTATAAACATTAATGAACCAATTTCAATGTTGTTTATGTTCTGATTTGACTTTGTTCTTTTTACCTGTAAAGTAACTTTTGAAACCCTCTATAAATAAATGTATTAAATTATTATTGTTGTTATTATTATTATAAATGGGTTCCTTTTTGGCTTAGAAAAGCTAAATGTGAAAAAATAAAGATATAAATGTCCTTTTCCCTGAAAGATGACTCTTAGTATTCGCAGTGATTTACTTTCTGACTCATTAATCAGCATGTTCTGTTTTTACATTAAATACAGATCACCGCTGTCATTCTGATTATCTTATCTCCCCCAGCTTAAATAAATGGGTGCTAATTAGCTGATTTAAACTGCCCTAAAAACAACCCTCTGACCCTTGAGGTTCAAACTGTTTTTTTTCTCTCCTTCTTCTTTTCTCTAAGATTCATTTCAGATAAATTTGGACACTGACCAGAAATCCAAACAGGATTTTTTTTTTTTTTTTTTTGAGGCCTTCCTCCTATAACGACCTGCACTCTGAGCGTTTGACTTCTGATTCCTATCATCGGAGCAGGAATGTGATGGAATAAGTCCTCCTTCTGAATAACAGCACACACTTTGGCCGAAAGCGAAGGTTTGGTTGCGTGGATCCAGTTTCTTCCCTCGGCGTTTGCGTGTTCTCCCCGTGTCTGGTGGGTTCCCTCTGTGTGCTGCTCCTTCCTCCCGCTCGTCCAGCATCGCGGCGCTGGCGACTCTAAATGTTCCCTGGGAGCGAATGTGAGCGTGAGGGGCCGCTTGTCTCCATGTGTCGGCCGGTAATGAGCTGGAGACTCATGAGAGGCGTTCCCCGCCGAGCCCCCAGTGTCAGCTGGGATACGCTCCTCAGATCCTTCACATGATAAACTGTTACGGGGAAATGGATGGGTGCACATTTTTGGCCCTGCGCTTGAATCATTTTGCACGTGGAAATAACGACGTTTCGTAATGCAGCGAACGTCGCTGTTCTTTTTGTGACTCCCCATCAGTCCATGAAGCCAAAAATCCCATAAAACTCCCCCTGATTGAATTCCTCAAAAATTAAATATAACATTTACTGTATGTCCACAGTCATTATTTTATAAACACGCCCCCCCTAGTGAGTAAAACATGAACGGGGGGAGTGAAATATGACAAGGTAGATCTCCTGGAGTCGATTCATATGCACCAGGTCTGGATCCGGGGAAAATCTGACAAAACGTAAGGAAGTTGTAGAAAAGAATAGAAAAGAATAGAAAAGAATAGAGAAGAATAACTTTATTAATATGACTTCTGATTCCGATCCCGAATCTGGAAGGGGAAATTTAATGGTTATATCTGATTATTGGAAGAAAAAAAAACGGGAAAAAAACTCCATACTCCCCCTAGTGAGTAAAATATAAACTTTTAGAGGACAGTTGAATTCTTACGAGATGAATCTCCTCGTTTCGAATCATATGCATAACATTTAGACTAAATCAGACCAACGATGGAGAATAAAGCTCCCCCTAGTGTCAGATATACACAGTCGACCTTTACCAAAATCAATCCAGTTCTTCCTCGCACTAAGGTCAATGGGTATAATATTTGAAAATTATCCATGAAATTATTTTTTTTGAGTTCTGTCCGGAAAATGGTGTTTTTCGTTTTTTACAAGATAGAGTCCCTCCAGTTAATCCATACGCACAGTAAAAAGCTCCCCCTAGTGACTAAAATATGAACTATTAGAGTCAAACTCATGATAGATCTCCTGGAGTCGATTCATTTGCAACACATTTGGACTAAATCGGACCACCGGTTGGAAAATAGTTGGAAAACTTTTGGAGATAAAAGCTCCTCCTAGTGTTGGGAATGTAAAAAGGACTTTTCCTAAAATCAATCCAGTTTTTCCTCACACTAAGGTATGTGTTGGTAGGTTCTGAGGCAGACACACAATGATGATTCCATCATCATTGATGATGATGATTCCACATGATGATGATTCCAATGATGATGATTCCATCATCATTGTGGGTCTTACCGAATAAAGTTTAATTTCGAGACGAGACGTCGAAAAGATGAAGGATTCATTACAACAGCAGACGTGTGATAAAGAATCTATTAGAAAGTCTCAGACTCTTCGGGGAGATTGTGATTGAAGGCCTTCTGCCATGAGCAGCAGCATGGAATGGATACTGGTGGTGGTGGCTGATGACTCCGCCGAGGATGATGAATGATGAAACTGATGGATCTTCGAGGGCTAGGTGGAGATGTTGCGTTGGAGGGCGCGCAACCCAGCAGCATGCAAGAACTAGCTGGATGGAGAGGGTCGTATTTAAAGACAGCAGCTGATGGCGGTGGGCGGAGCCTGCAGGTGGGACGGTGATAAGATGGACTAGGCCACCTCAAAGGGTGCAGCTGATATGAATTAATGCACCAGACCATCGATAGGCACAAACACAAGGGCTGAGTTGCATTATGGGAGACGAGAGAAGATAAATATGATATATACATGTTCCAGGGCGAGTAGCCGTGAGCCCCGGAATGGAGATAAAAACGTAACAAACGGTCGTTTCCAGAGGAGTTTAATGTCGGCCGCGTCCAAGTGCAACAGAGGAAAGGCAAACAAGGAGTGGGTGCTGAGAGCTGACGAGGGTGACGGCCAGCGAGTGTAAACACCCACAGCAGGAATACGGCTTCTTTTCTCGTGGGACGTCCGAATATTCTGTGAGAATGCAATAAAATATCAGCAGAGCGAGTCGGGATTTATTTATTTTTTTATGTCTTTGGCCTGAAACCCATCTGGCTCATGATATACGACAACAATGAAACAATTTTTAGTTTTACAAGTCATGCACATCTCTCACGCCACGTCTGTTTGTGCAAAAAGCGGCGGCGTTCTATGGGAAAGCGAGCAGGAAGGACGTCCCGACTGCCCTCCGTCAGCTGACAGGCCAACATGGCCGTGCAACCATGTGTAGCTGCGAACTCACGGCGCTTCTTCCCCTCCGTCCCGCAGCCTGGCTCCTCTCCAGCTCACCGGGTCAACACCACAGAAGTGATGATCCCACTTGTTCTGGTTCACTAAAGCCTGGAATTCCATGTTAGGATCAACAGGAAAAGTGTCCCCTCTGTCCTTTGAGACAGCTAAAAGCCTTTCGGTTTTAAAGAAGGGGGAAGGGGGGCAGGTCGTAAACCCATCGGACCCGACGGTGTCCTTTTACATACCCAGCCCGGGTCTTGGCTCAGAGAAATTCCTGGACGCTCTTAAATGGCGGGTTTATTGGTAACCTGTCAGCTCCGGGATCATCTGAGGTTTACGGGTGACTAATAAAACACTGCTGTGGGTTCGGAAGCTCCCGAGCTCATCTCTCCTCTCGAGAACCCAACCCCACCCAACCCCCCCGACCCCACCCCGCTCACTTCTTCCTGTCTTTAAAGATTAGAGCAGACCCCTATAAACTCAGCACCTTCACCCCCGTATGTGACTCCAGCATTCATCACCAGAATCATCTAAATCCAGGATAGAGGTCCAACTCTGATTCTGGACTTCGTCTTCACAAATCTGTCATGGTGATGATGTATGAATTAAACACTTCAACCCAAAAAGTGTTATCGGGTCATCAGATCGTACGGATGACGTCTGGTTGAAGATCCTCTTCGTCCACAAACTGTCGGTGTAGTTCTCGCTCGTCCAGGTGATGAAGATCCTCAAATTCTTTCTCTCCGACTCTTCAAACCCGACCGGTCATGGCAGTAACCCGGAGTCGGTTCTTCTGGAGGTTTTCACTTCCCTACACACTAGAGGATTTTCAAATCAGATTTCTAAAAACGTGGGTGACCACAGCCTCGCTGTTTGTAGTGAGGATTCCACCGACACGAGATCTCACAGAAAGTCACGTGACCAAACGTGACTTCAGAAGAAAAACAAAGATGGAGGACGATGGACGTCTTCGTCGGCCCTATTGTGATATATCTTGCGTGAAACCCTATAAAGAAACTTGTGTTGTTGCCGTACTTCCAAAAATTGCTCTTCTTCTTCTTCTTCTTCTTCTTCAATGATCTACCTGGATCGTGGTTCAGGTATGTTTTGGTGTCTGTTCGCACTAAAAGTACGCAACACGCGGTTATGACGCTTCCCGGTCCGCTCGCTCTCATTGGTTATTGCAGGGATTCCGTCGGAGGCCCGATCGGCCCGATTGATTGGAGATCAGGGGGATCAGAGGGGAGGCTGCTACTCGATCAGGGGAAGTAAGATAATGGCAACCTAGTAACTAAGTCTAAGAATTATTTGGACAAATAGTCGGACGTGACAAACCGCAAATCGGACCACGTCCCAACGACCGTTATGGGGGTAAACGGGCATTAAATCAGGCCTTTTTTCCTCTAGCATGTAGCTAGCTTTCTCTAACCATCCCTTCAGCTAAGCTAATAGGCCGTAGGTTCACTCCACACAAACATGATGTTCAAAATTGTTATGAAACTCCTTTTTGCAAGAAAGTCTCCATCTCAAAATGTCAAACGACGCCTTAAAAGGACTTTTTTTTGCGGCTCCATAGACGGAATATTCCGGTTCTCCATGTCTATTTCTATCTGAGGAGTCCAAACGAAACGCAGAGACGAAAGACGAGAGTCAAAGTAGCCGTTTCTCCTCAGTCCGATCCGAACAGTTGAAGACGCGTTTTATGAGACAGTTGAACTGGCGTCCAAACGTTCACGCGTCCAAAACAACGTCCAGTCGGTAGGACTCGTAGTCAGCTGGGAAAACGTACAGCCATGTTCTGAAATAACGATTCAATGTCAGGTGGACATCCGTCTCCGATGGTGAAGACGGTTGGTGTTGGTTTGTTGTGAAGTTTGTTCACGCTAAGACAAACTGGAGAAGCTTCTTTAGAAGGTTGATGTAGTTGGATTCGTCCCTTCGGTCACTCTTTAAAGTCTTCACTCATAATGTCCATGTCTTCTCGTACGCAGAGAAACCGGCGGCGTCTTCTGACGGCGGTCAGGGTCGTCAGTCACACGGGTTTACGCGATGCTCTCTGGTTATGGTTAACTTGACAGATGGTGGAGTTACGGCTAAGTCAACATGTCTCCCACACACGGCGAGGCGGGGGAGGACGCGTCCACTCAGACATTTCTGTCTTGCTTTCTGAATCTGTTTTTACTTTTGGGTTGTTTGGATATGTCGTGTGTCGGAGTTCATACTTTTTCTCTGACTGATTATTAAAGTCGACTCCGCCGTGGAGGTTATATTTCACTCCTGTGTTTGTTTGTGGACAAGATTGTGGAAAAACTAGTGGACGGATTTGCATGAAATTTTACCCAAAAGTAGATTTTTTCATAACCTTTAAGTGATACATTTTTGGTGACGTTACATTTTATGAAGAATTTAAAATCAATTAAATTAATAAGCGGTTTGGAGTAGTGATAGAGTCACAATGTGGCTATTTGCTGTCTTTGTTCCTTTGATGTTCCTATGGGGGTGGAGCTTGTGGCTCAGTTTTAAGAGCTCCTTTGATTCCTTTGATGATCACTTGGGGATGGAACTGGGTCGCTCATTATGCTGAGCAGAGCATAATGAGGAAGGCCAAAATTTCCAAATATTTAAGCGAGTTCAAGTACTGTGTATCTGTGTACTTTTTTAATGGCCTTTGAAGTTTTACTGATGCAGGCCTAGCAGCCATGATTTTTACTGTTGCCTACCGCCCAGGGACTACAGATGAAAATTAGCTGAGAGCTATTTATTTGTTGAGCCTTGTCCCTGCCAAATAAACTAAATAAATAAATAAAAGGATTATTTATTATCCCTCTTGATCTTGAATAGAGACAATTCTTCAAGTCAGTTTGTTCTTCATCATAATAATAATTAAAACAATGTTTATTATTATCTTTTGATAATAATCTTTGCTTCATTTATCACATGTTACACAGTACATACATACTTCATAATGATTATTGATTGATCTGTACTGACAAATATTTGGCTCCATCTATTATCTGGATCTGCATCATACTATTCACACATTGATTTCACGATTAAATTGCTAACAACTAACATACAAACAAACTAACACAGACTCTATATAATATAATGTCCTTAGCCAACAGCAATAGTATAAAATGAGACTTGATAAAACTTAACTTTGAGATAAATAATGTCCTTTCCATTTTGTTTTATAAAACACATTATTATCATTTATTATTTTTATTGAAAACCCGGCACACTTTTTCAAAGCTTCTGATTTCAGAATATTTCAGACCAAACCAATGCAACTTCAAATGCTTATTTTATACATTCTATAGGGTCTATAGGGTCTGAAAATGCACGACATCATTTCATATGAATGCAATTATTACATTTTGCTTGTTAACCAAGTGAGAGATATAAACATTTCAGCACCTCTATGCTGGCCTGATGCAGAATTTATCGTCTCACCGAGGATTAAAAAATTGCGTTGGCGCAGCAACCTTATTATGGGATGAAACGATACTCCGAGTGTGTGTGTATAGAATTATAGCCGTGACTCCGTGTGAGGCCTGAAGTTATTTAACGATCCCAGCCAGGACCGATGTAGTCATATTAGCTGTTCCCTTTATTACAGAACAAGTTAATTCTTTACACTCTGAAGAGGAAAAAAGACCCCGGCTTTTAGCGTAGCAGTGATTTAACATTGGAGGAAAGTTCTCTCGCCCTTGCTTACTCTTTGTACAGCTGTAAAAATACCTTTGGGCCTCCGCTCAGGGACTACTTACGTCAAATAATTCTGATTCTCCCTCAGACTCAGGGGGAGAAGCAGAAAGTTTGTGTGGAAGAGGTGAATACATTCATGCCCCACGCATGTGTCTTTATTTTATTATAGTTGTCGCACACATTAATGGCTTATAATCATCACTAAAGGATCAGGACGTTATCCTTCTGCTTGAATTGTTGCACCTCAAAAAAAAAGCGTTTCGGGGGAGAAAACACTTTTTTTTTTCTTACATGAGAAAAAAACACAAGTTGATTTTTTTCTTAGATTAAACCTTTTCTTGCATTAAACCGCCACAGCGGCCCAGAGACGCGCTACAGATATTTACATTAGACGTCCCAATTTAAAAAAGATAAATAAATACAAATGTATAAGATGTGAAACACTTTTAATAATGGAAACAAACAAAATTACAAAGAAAAGCCCCTCAGGCTCTACTGGAACTCACTACTATTCACACTACTACAACAACCAGTGAGGATAAATGTGCTTTTATCATAAATTTTTGGCTAATAATTTAAATTTTTAATAATTTTATTGAGGAAAAAATTGCAATAATAGCAACAATTGGGGTCTCTGGTGGTACTATGGCAACCAGTAGCAGTGAATTTGCTGACAGTGCAGTTTATACGAGAGATGGAGATGAGACTTAAATACAAACGGCTCAAGGAAATAAAGAGTGTAAAACTTTCAAAAAAAATAAAACTGGAAACACGATCCAAAACAATAATCCTACAAAATAAAAACAGAACCACAACAGGAAGTTTGAATCTGTAAATATCATTCTGATTTTAACACTTGCATTAAACTCTTTGACAAAAATGGTTGGTAAAAAAATAATGTGAATAATAATAATAATAATAATAATAATAATAATAAATATAATATACCCCCTCAGTTTGACCTGCGACTCATTAATGTGACCCTGGATTGTGTGAATTGTTTTAAATTTTTTCGGTTTTGGTTTTCAAAATGTACATTTTGTTTTAAATATGAGTGTTTGACATCTTTTAAAATTCTACTTAATTTTGGTGTTTTTTTTGTTTTGTTTTTTATAAGACTAGCCTGTACATTTTGTAACGTTCCTGTGGGCCATCTTTGAAACCGGTCGACAAAAACATTGTTTTTAATATGCCGTAAAACGCATATTTCCTGAAAAGGCTTTGCCGCTGATGGAATAACAACATCTCAACCCTGCATGCGAAACGCAGGTGCCTCCGGTACCACGGAACCTCAGCTGTCAGAACCTAATCCAGTCGTTGGTGAGGTAAATCCCTGACAAACACATGCTAAGATCATAGTAACACTTCCTCTCGAGGCTTGCGTCCCACAGCCGGACCCTTTGCCCCCTCTGAGTGGACCACAGCTCTGCTGTAAAAGTCATCTGCTCCGGTTAATGGACCTGTGAGGGCGTCAGAAAAATGGGGCGCTGTTAACTCTATTACTATCTGCAGCAATCACAGCTGCTCTGCAAGAGAAGATGCACTTTAAAAAAAAAAGGATTTGTTTGCTGGTATCACACATTTAAAGGAAGTATTTATGAGTTCAAAATTTAAGTTGTGTCACCTTTTTTTTTTTTTTTACAGTGTGTAATATTGGTTTTAAAACACTGCAGGAATAAAATAATGTCAAAGTCAAATTCTGAAGGTAAAACCGTTAAAAACATTTTATTTTTGTTCAACTGGGATTTTTGTTCTTTCTTTGTTTTTTGTCTAATCATACACTGTAAAAATGAAATTGTTAACGGACTTAAGGAAAATAACCTCAACTAGTTACTTAAATTGAATTACATCTATTTGAGCCCAACTTAAATCAAATCAACTAAATCAAAATTGAATGTTGCCAGTTTTTTTGCGTTAATCCGGCAATTCTCTTCTTTTTTTTTTTTACAGCGTAGACAGGATGGAGAACGGGAGAATTCTGCACAGAGTGCTGGAATTGGATGAGACGGCTAATAAGTGCCAGATTGCAAAGTAAATTACATCTTGAACAATGGAGAATCATAAATATGCAGAGCATTTAAAACATTTCAGATGTCTTTTCTGGAACGATGCCAACGTCTGGCGCCTGTCAGCGATTCACTCTGATCTCCGGCAGAACCCAGACGGAGCTGCTGACCCGAGAGGGAGAGAGAGAGTGAGAGAGAGAGAGGGAGAGAGAGAGAGAAAGAGAGAGAGGGAGAGAGAGAGGAGAGAGAGGAGAGAGAGAGGGAGAGAGAGAGAGGGAGAGGGAGAGAGAGAGAGAGAGGGAGAGAGAGGGAGAGAGAGAGAGAGAGAGAGAGAGAGAGAGAGAGAACCATGTTCACGGAGGAGACCTGATTGGGAGATAATAACGAGGGCAGACGGAATAAAAGGATGGAGTGAAAGGAGTCAAATAGAGCCTCGAGAAAATCAGCCACAAAAATAAAAAAAGCTGTTTGAGAGGCGAGGAGGAATGTTTAGAACATGAAGTGATTCGCTGAGGTGACAGTTTGTTTAAACTTCACAGAAAATCTCGCTCACAAGGGAAAGCTTGAATTACATCAATCACTTTGGGGCCAAAGCAGATGTATTTGACATCAACATGGAAAGTTTCCATTCTCCTTCTATCGTTTTCTATTTATAAATTAGAATGTTCCTGCTGGGATTCATTAAATGTATATCTTCCAAGTTAACAGTTACGAGGTGACAGAGCTCAAAAGTCCACTGAGGAGTCAAAGTCAAAGTTTTCAACCAGAAATTAGTGTTGAACTCTGGGAAACTAGACAAATATTTATTCACTGGTTTTTAAAATTAGGTAATATAATGAAGAACACAATAATAAAACTGAAATATGAAAAGCACTCGGAGAAACAAACTCTCCGAGCATCTCTCAAATACTCTGGAGCTGCTCGTCTCCTGCTGCCTTCCACTTCAGCGTCTCTGTTCAGCCCACCGAGCCCAACATCTAAAGAATCAAGGGAACTCGTAATAAACTGGTGTCATCCCAATCGAAACATCAAAGGATCAAAGGCAGCGATAACCACCTTGTGACGTCACTGCTCCAAATAGCTTATTATTATATATTTTTTATTTTAAATGATAATATAAATATCATAATATAATAATAATGATTATAGAATCTCCTTAATACGGTTATTTTGGACTAAATCCGTACAATGGTCGAGAAATTATGGCCCTAAAAACGTTTGGAGGTAAAGCTCCCCCTTGTGTCCAAAAGATACAACTGACCTTTCCTAAAAACAATCCAGTTCTTCCTCGTACAAAGGTCAATTTGGTTATAAAGTTTGAAAATCATCAATGCAATAGTTTTTTGTCCAAAAAACAATGTTTTTCATGAAAAACCTCCTCCTAGTGAGCAAAATGTGAACTGCTAAAGTAAAACATGATATATGCATTTATATCTCCTCGAGACGATTCGTACGCACCAAATTTGGACTAAATCAGACTAATGATATAATATATTATAGTATAAAATTTGAAAATTATCCATGAAAGGGTTCTTGAGTTATCGCGTTAACACGAAGGATCGGCGGCGGCGGTGACTATGACGATGATGATTCCATAATATTCCGCTGACGTAATAATATTTTACATCATTCTGCCCTCAACCCACGCAGACTCTCTACCTACTAAAGAGTGATGTTGTCGATCCCTTTGTTGACAAACAATCATTTGTTTTGTTCTTTGTTTTCTGATATTGGCCACTAGTTGGTTACACCTGAATTATTTTTTGATTTTGATTTTTTAATGCAAAGCTAAAACTCCTGCAAATAAAACAACTAACCAACTAACCAAACAGGTTCACATCATTCAGAGCAGCAGAAACAGGTAGTGGACTGGAGGTAGTGGACTGGACCCAGCACCAGAACCAGCACCAGCACCAAAACCATATTCCACTTAAGGCACCAATTCTGCTTGGGTAGATTTATTTATATATATATATATATTTTATATATGTATATGTGTGTATACGTGTATGTATATATTTATAAATGTCATTATATGTGTTTATATGCATATATATGTGTTTATATGTATGTATGTGTGTATTTATATATGAATGCATGTGTATATATGTGTTTATATTTGTGTATGTGTATATATGTATATGTGTGCGTATACATGTATATGTGTGTATATGTGTGTATTTGTGTGTAAATGTGTGATTATGTGTATGTATATATATATAAATGTCATTGTATGTGTTTATATGCATATATATGTGTTTATATGTCTGTATGTGTGTATTTATATATGAATGCATGTGTATATATGTGTTTATATTTGTATATGTGTATATATGTATATGTGTGTGTTTATATGTGTGTATATGTATATGTGTATATATGTATATGTGTGCGTATACATGTATATGTGTGTATATGTGTGTATTTGTGTGTAAATGTGTGTATATGTGTATGTATATATATATATAAATGTCAGTATATGTGTTTATATGCATATATGTATATATGTATGTTATGTATTTGTGTATTTATATATGAATGCATTTGTATATATGTGTATATGTACATATATTTATATATATGTGTATACATACATGTGTATGTTTTTATGTGTATCTCCTCTGGGGATTAAAAACATTTCTTTCTATCTATCTATCTATCTAGTATATATATATATATATATATATATATATATATATATATATATATATTCATAAATCCATCATGGGAAACAGTCCATGTGTTTCTCCAAACTTCAGGCATGTGTTGCAGATGGACAAACTCATTTCTCAGGTTCTGCTGATTTAGACCCGGGGGGCTTGAGAGGCAGGAGGGTTCATCATTAAAGAGTAGAACGAGGTGACCTTTGCCGACCCGGTGACCTCGCCGGAGCTCGATTCATTCATGACGCCGTTCATTAAAAGCCTCAGCAGCACCAAAGGTTCATTCACAGCCCGCTGCTCGAAGCTTGACCGTGGACTCAACACCTGAAACCACTCCCTCTCTGCGCCTCCTCCTCCTCCTCCTCCTCCTTTTCCCGAGCCTTTTGTGGGTCAGCCACTGGAACCCGACGGGTTTGGAACGACGGCTGCTCGTCCGTGTGAAAGTGAAAACGTGGAATGAAAACGAGGGCAAAGGAGGTCCGTGTTTGCAATTTTCTTGGAGACTTCACAAAACTAACATCCTATAGAGGGAATTCTATAGAAGCCAATGTTTTTGTCTGCGGGAGTCACGGGGTTAATGCCATTCTGGGAGATCCGGGCTTCCAGTCGGCGGTTCTATGCGGTGAAGTGGTCCTTGTTGATTCTGTGTATCTGTGCGGGAGAGAGGTCCTGACAAAATCAGTCAACATCTTTAATGCTTTTGTGCTTGTGCAAGAATTAGGAAACATCGTCCTTTCAAATAGTCGTCCGTCTTACGTTCGGCGTCCTGATATTTCCACACCCACACAGACAATCTCAAAAGTTCGCAGTTAAATACATCAATTTCAGCGGAATTGACGCAATCGTTTAATAGTCAGTTCAACTTTCCCGTACTTCAACATTTGAAGTGGTAGCAGTGACCTGTTGTAAGTTGCCTCGGTGTTTGTTGACACAACTTATTCACAGGAAGCCACGATAAACAAAAACATTTTGTTAATCATTTTGTTATTTTCCCAAAAAGTCGTATATATTTTGGACTCATCATGGCCGCCGCCGCAGATCCGACGCAATAAATCACAAACTATTAAATACTCAAGATACTCAAATGTTATTCACACATAAACGTTTGTGCGAGGAAGAACTGGATGGATTTTGGGGAAAGGTCGGTTCTATATATCTTACACTAGGGGGAGCTTTAAGTCCGAAATTGTCAGGCAATAATTTCTAAAATCGTTGGTCCGATTTATTCCAAATTCGGCGCTTACCAATCAAATCAAGGAGTTCCGTCGTATAAATGTCAGATTTTACTCTAAAAGTTCCCATTTTACTCACTAAGAGGAGCTTTTTAACAAAAAAAACTGTTTTCCAGACATAACTCATAAACTGCTTCATGGATAATTTTCAAACTTGATTACCCACTAGACTTTAGTGACAGGAAGAACTGTATTGATTTTGAGAAAGGTAGTTTGTATATTTCTGATACTAGGGGGAGAATTACCTCCAAAAACTTTTTAGGCCACAATTTTTCTAATAATTTCTCCTAATCTAATATTAGGAGGAGCTTTTTTACAAAAAAAAAATAGCGTGAACATACACATTTAATCTGAGGAGTTCAATCAGGGTAACGCTTGCACAACGCAGGGGATTGGGATCTTTTCGGGGGTTATACCCTTGCTGTCGGAGACGAAAGCATAGGCCTAGTCAAGCTAATACGCATATCTTCTTTTCCGCACTAACATTCTATACCCAGGTAACGGAATTTTAAAGTTCTGATGTATCGTGTGTCCTGGCCGGGAGGCCCTTGTTTGATGTGATCGGCAATCGGCCAACCGGCCTCACTGAGGCTGAACTGGTTTTGCGCATGCGCCGTTCACGCACAGTAAGCATGAGCTAGCATGGCAACAAACATCTCACACGCTCGCAAATCTTTCATCGTGAATGAAGAAAACCCAACAGAACAACACCGAACATCTGAGGAGCAGCGCAATTTTCAAGAAGCTAACGCTAGAAGAGTGGCTAATGTTAACAGTGTGGCTAATGCTAGCGGAATGGCTAAAGCTAGCAAGAAGGCAGAGACATCCACGAGCCTTCTTTATCTATGTATGTATGCTGTAAATTATGGTTTTAAAACGTTTAAGAAAACAAAATCGGACTAGGCCAAAATCGCAATCGGCCGCTCAGACTTTCTAAAAATGGGATTCGGCCATGAAAGTTGCAAACTCCAATTTTTAACGAGGAGAAAATGTTTTATCTCATTCAATCCTTGTTTATTAAATAATCCAATTTCCATTTTTTGGGGTCATTCCATCCTTCTTCATTTCTTTCCAAAGTTTCATCTGACTTTTCTACTTCCTTTGTCAATTTTCACTTTCCCACCAAAAAAAAAACAACCCCTAACCAAACAGAAAACAGATCAACATATTTATAATGCGACCTCTTAGCTTCTGTGGACACGGTTTTGGTTCAGCGGTGAGTTACCAGGGAGGTACGGTGGCATAAAGTGGTTCATCGTGTGGAACTTGGGGGGGTCTCAGAGTGGGGGACGAAACCTTGTCTTTATTGAGGTGTGAAAGGGAGACTATAGAAGACTATAGGAGTACAGAGCCTGTGAGCCAACAAACCCCCTTAATCCTCAGACATGGAGGCCTGACGAGAGATCCCCCCCCCCCAACCCTGTTTAAACTGGAGCTGATTCTCTGTGATTGAGATGCTTGGATTCCGTTTTTGTTTGAGTGCTCTTTTTCTTTTTCCCTCCATACCGGCTGGCTTCAGATGTTTGGATCCTAAACGCCGTGTACGATTGGGAAGAGTGTGTTCTCTCAGTTTTCTCTCACTCTGCAGACGTGTTTCTCCTTTAAATGTCGGTGTGTCATCGTACAACAGTTGGTTTGTGTTGTTCCAACTCTCTCTCTTGGAGCGCGGCGTGAGACATCCTCTGTTGACGTTTCAAATGGTCCTTAAACTAACTTGGACCCGTTCGCGATCCAGCTGAGTGTTTTCGGGGAAATTAAATCACGGAGGAATTATTTTGGCACAGCAGGAGGGTCGAATAAATCATTTTTATGCAGTAACCGGGCGTCCGACATATCTCCTGTTCAGCAGAAGCCAGGATTGAAAGAATCCCGTTGCAGCGTTTGACTGCTAATCAATGAAACCCTCGGCCGATTACCGCAAACATGAGAGAAAGTGAGTTTTGTACCGATTGCCCCGCAGGAGTTGCCCTATTTGTCCTCAGCCTGACCTGTGATTGATGTAAGTCTGGATTTAAATGGCGAGATGAGGCGACATGTGTAGCAATCTCTCATGGAGGTCTTTATCTTTATTATCCCCTGAGGGAAATTTGTCGTGCAGCCAGCACAGAATAAAAACAGTAAATCACCAATAAAACATCGGACAACAAAGAACAATAAATAACAAGAAAGAAATAAAAGACTCACATTGAGATATTTAAAAAGCCAAACTCTGCAAACCACGACAATTTCAACATTTCTGGTTGCATCTGAGTGTTTGTGGTCAAATATAAGATTGTTTCATATTTCTAAACCGCTTCAAATAAATAGTTTCAATGGTAAAAGATTAAATAAACTAAAGTTAGCACTCAGAGAGCGCAAACCCACCAACTAGGGCCAAAACCGATGTCTGAGCCTCCTCTTTAACGGACGTTTTGTCATTTGTTGTTTCTCTGCCGTATAAAACATCAAAGGAACAGGGCACAACAGTACAACAACTCCAATACACTTTTTGAGTATCAATCAAACACTCTATATACGCTTGTCACATGCGCCTTCAACTTCAGCGTCTTTGTTCAGCCCACTGAGGCTCCAGCTCCGCCCCCAAAGGAAGATCAAAGGAATCATAGTAACTCTTGAAACTTAGCCCGGAAGCTCCACCCAAATAGAGACATCAAAGGAATCAAAGGATCAATGGCAGCAACAGCCACATTGTGATGTCACTACTCAAAAGGGCTTATTAATTAATTAAACTTAATTTTACCCACCTCTGGCTAAAATAATAATAATAATAATAATAATACATTTAATTTATAATGCACTTTACATTTGGATCAAATCTCAAAGTGCTACAAAGCAA
>VRLP01007695.1:0-17500 GCA_009660295.1 Lophius piscatorius | reverse complement strand
ATTTCACCCAAACTCTAAATCTATATTCGCTGTTAACATAAATGGGTCTTCATTAAACTGGTGTCGTATCGCAGCAGATTCATGACCCAGTTCCGTTAGAATCATCTGACCCTAGGAGGAGGGTCAAATGGGTTCATCATCCAGACACACTGACAGCGGAGCCTTCTGCTGCACGCGCTGCCAAAAGAGGAAGAGCTCAGCAGCCGCCGGGACTCTGGCTGCGAGGGTTGGTCACGGTGCTGCTGTGATGACAGTGCGTGCTGAGTCGGCGCTCCTCTGTTGTGGGTAAACAAGGTTTCCTCTGTGAGCCCGGTTCCTGCGGTGGTAATGACTAGCTCGGAGCAGCAGCTGTCCTGCGGGGAGTGGTGGTTACTGTAAACAGTGAGCGCTATGAGATCAGGGAAGAGGAGCTTCCGTATCCTGCTGCTCCGAAGGTCAACTAAACTTGGAGAAGCTATTGAAACAACAGGAGTTATTATTTACAGCCTGAAATCAAACCGAGTCTGGAGGTAGTTTTAGGTTTCCTCCTGGTACTCCTCACACTGAGGATCAGATACCGGTCCTGGTGCTGGGTTGTTGTCCTTCTACGGTCCGGTCCAACTCTCCAACTCCAATCTCATCCTGAAACTGTTCTTGGAGACACTGCAGACCTTCTAGTGACGGCACGTATGAATGTTCCATCCTGGAGGAGCTGGACTACCTGGTCCACCTGAATGGGCTGCAGGTACCATATTATGGTAGCAGTAGAGTAGAGTGCGGCCACCAGAAGCAGAACCAAAACCTTTTCGGGGTTGTCCTGCTGTTGCCTCTCCTGTCCACCTGTTGGCGCTTTCATCAGAACTGAAGCAGCAGAAGCAAACTCAAAATCACTTAAAGCTTCCTGACGCCCTCATAGATGATGACAAGATGTCAGGAAAGGTTTTTTTGCTGTTCCTGAACCAGAACTCAATAGCTTGAACATAAACCTTGTCCTTGGTTCTGACCTTCAGGCATGAAGGATGAGTTGCATGTGTGTGGACTCACAGCGCCCCCTTTCGACAGGATGAAGGTGTCACAACGGTGGCTAGTGATCTCAGAACGTCCTCAAAGTACTTATAAATAAACAGGAATTTCTACAAATACTTGATTACTTCACTGAGGTACTTTATCCAGACGACTACTTACTTTCTCTCCCCACATTTTACCACAACATGTTTTTACTCAACGCTTCATTCAGCCCATTAATCTGTTTAAATAATAATAGTATTAAAATACATTTTACGTGCAGCGTGCTTTTCAAAATACTCTACAGGTTTAGAATGTAGAGGAACATTACACTCAGATACTAAAATACAAACAAACAGATTTCATAATGAAAGGTTTGACTTAACTTTCATTCTCCTAACTTTTACTTTGATACTTTTTTACTTATATTCGGATACTACCACTACTTCTTTATTTGAGTAAAGCAAAGTTTGTACTTTTACTGGATTCTGTTGAGTCTAACTTAAACCGCTACTGTTTAACAGCTTTATATTTTTTATTCGGGTTTCCTTCGATCTCAGAAGTTATGCTGTTTTTATTGTTGTTTCGTTTTCTAAAATTTAACCGGACCGAATCCGAACCAGTTCAGCCCAGTAATCCTGACCCTTTGTGTCCCAGCAGCTGAATCCTGCTCCGGTCCGTGTGGAGAGTCTGGATCCACCGCCGGCACCGAGGAGGGGGAGGAGCTGGTAATGATTCCCTCGCCCAGGGCCAGCCCTCGAATCCGCTACGCCTCCTGCACCTCCCTTAACTCCACGTCTGACACCGAACCAGACGGTGGGGCGGAGGATGAGGAGGAGGTGGAGGGTGGCTTCCTCCGTCTGGACATGGGCTCTCTGGAGGAGAGCTGGTTCGTCACGCCACCGGCGTGCTTCACCCGCCGCGGAATCCAGCCCCTCCTCCTGGAGACCAGCCCTCTGGAGAACCTGCTGATCGAGCACCCCAGCATGTCCGTCTACACCCGCCCCCACAGCCCCCCCAGGCGTTCCCTCGATCCGCTGCCGCACTCCCTCGATCTCGGACTGGGCCTTTTGCCTGGGAAAACACCGTCATCCTCGCCAAAAGCCTCCGGTGGGAAGGAAAAGGGCCGACGCGCTCTGGACGGCCCACGCCACAGGTGAGACTCCTTCCCTTTCGCTTGGGCAGTGGGGTCAGTCAGAACCAATTCGTGCTGAATGTTAACATTTCCAGCCCTGCAGAGCCGGTTCCACCGTCTTATGTTATGTAAACAACTTTGAGATCTGTTGAATTTCTGAAATATGTATGTTCTTTTTCTGTCTGTTCATTCAGGAGCGGATCATTTAAACCTCTTCTGTGTCTTTCGCCCCCCGCAGGCCAGATGTTGCAGTGGTCCAGCGTCGCTCCAGCCTCCACACCGCCTGCTTTGCTGCTGCACTCTCAGCCCACGCTGGCCTCCTACAGCAACGCTCAGGTAACGCAGCCCAGAGCACCCAGCCACTGTCCCGCAAAGCCCTGAGACGCCTCAACCTGCTACGCCCCCCCAAGGCCAGCACCGTACACCTGCACCAGCCCAGTCAGAGGCACCTCAACTTCTGAAGACTCCTGACGGCATTGCCTTCATCATCAACCAACGCTGCCCTCACCCACCTCATCGATATCACCACCAGCAACGCGTCGATCATCAGTTCTGCCCTCCAATCTGTTCTGACATCTGATTGGACGAGACGGATGACGATTTTTTTTTCTCACGTGGCAAGTCATCGAAGGGATGTGAACAGAAAAGGTCATCAGCCGTCTCTAACATCCTCTCTTACTGTTGGCCATGATGTCACGGCACAGTAGCCCGTCCCACCCCTCCATACTCCTCTTTCTTTTTGTTCTCTGTGGACAAACTAAACGTTAGAATCAATGCTGTACGTCACTTTACTCGGCGGCAGGTTGGCAGCGTGGTGATGTCACGCTCAGGCCGACTCAGCAGGAAGTCAGTCAAATATTTCCCTAGCAGTGACCACCAAGCGCTGACGCTTAGAGGAACAATCCCCTCAAATAATCTCACGCCACTAAAATCTCAAGTTATTGTACCTCCCACTAAAAGCTCCTACAGTTCCCAGGATGCATCAGTCAGTGTTGTGAAACTATTCAATCAGTTAGCATGATGGGAAATGTAGGATCCAGCGTGCTGGGATGTTTTATGTCAGGATATCTCTGCCTGCTGCTTCACTATCAACCATTCTTCTTTTCAGTCCATCTGAAATGTTTATTTCAATTTTTCCTTTATTTTGTTCCAAATCCATTTAAACAGGAAACATTACGCTCGTTACTTTGCCTCTTTATTTCATTATTTTTCTCTTATTGATGTTGGCGCATCTCACTACCATATGCAAAAAAATTTTCCCACATTATTGCCTTTAGAGGTTTTTGTAGGTCAACAGTTCAATCCCTTCCTGCACTGTAAAATATCATGAGTTGGCTTTACTGGAAAAAAAATTTAGGAAATCGATTTACTCCAAATTATTGAATAACGTAAATAGAAAAGTTTAAATTGTACTGATATTTACAGGTAGAATCAGTTTCACAACTTTTTTTTTGTCTTCAAAGTAAAGTCAACTTAATACATTTTACAGTCTGCTGCCTCCTGATAGAGACACGCCTGAATGCACCTCATGTTAACAACTTGGGCTCCAGGCGCGCCAGGCGATAGGCATAGCCCATGAAATGACTGAATATCAGAGTTTTACAGCATTTTTGAGTGGATTTTTCCTTTACTCTTCTGCTTTATGGTCGGATTTTTTAGCTCCAGCATCAGCGTGCTGCTAAGCGCTGGCGCTGCCCCGCCGGCCAAACCTGCCTCCGACTTAGTAATTCAGTACCTTTTCACTTTATTGTTCTTGAAATTAAAAAAAACTTAAATAAGACGGTAAATAGTACTGGGTTCAATATCACTAAACGCCTTGTTTTAACGGTAGCTTTGAGACAAATAGAAATGTAAAGACAAAATGTATTTAAAAAAAAAAAAAAAAACTTCCAAAATATTTTTTTGAAAATGAAAAAACAGATCACATATCAGTATGAAGCTGGAGTAGAAGCTTTCTTGCTATGTAGGTATGTTTGGTTCTGTTCTGTTAGAGTGCAATGTGTTGCATGGATGTAGTTGTGTTTGTGTGACAACGGGAAAAAAAGAAAAATGAATGGAAAAATAATTTTGTTTATTTTTATTATTATTGTTGTTGTTGTTGTTTGATAGTTTTTTAAATGAATCTGCAGTCCACTTCTCAGGGTCGCAACCAATCACCTTTACTCTTTAGTAAAAAAAAAAAAATGCAGATTTACTTGACAGCTGAAGTCTCTGTGAGCGTGTTCGGACTTTTTTTTCCGGCTCCGTCCCAGAAAGCCCAAAACGTTTGTGAGGAATAATAATGACTTATGTTTTTGGTAATGAACCCTTCTGGATCCATCGGATGGAGAGGAACTGTTGTTTATCTTTCATGTATGATTTGACTCACTTGTTCCCAACTTGGTTTTAAAGTGTACCCATTGCTTTTGAACTGGTATTTCCCACCTTCACTTGGTTACATTTTGTTTAAAATGTACAAATATTTTAACTGAAGCAGTAGCAACGATCTGTCACTCATTTATTATACTCTTTTATTTCTTCTTCTTCTTGTTTTTTTTTCTGTTAGCTGCTCTCACCACACTGCAAAAGAAGCTCAAGCTTGCTGAAACCTACAACAGCCCAGTACTGCCAAAATAATTATAATAATAATGGTTGAAATATAATTATTATTAACGCCGACCAGTCTGGTCACAGTGGTGTGAAAAAGTTCTGGTTTCTGCTTCTTCTGTGTGAATCTTCAAAGAGAGTGTTGCAAAAAACAACCTGATTATGACAGAATCCGAGTTTTAAATGGTCTTTATTCAGTAAGACCACCGGTGTGAAACGGTGGAGCTTAATCTCTGAGATGAGAAGAACCGTGTCAGATTCTGTTCTGCAGTATTTTATGAGAAGTGGATCATTTATTCTCAATAAATTAACTCTATTCCCCTTTTGGTGGGGAAATTAACAGTTAAGAAAATAAATGTCGTTACGGTGGGCGGGTGCTCCCAGACATGATTACTGACTACCTGGTGTCTGTAAGCTGGTTGTTCGGACTTTTTCTGCGACCTCCTGGATGAACCTTCTCCGTGGTCTTTGAGGAATTCTGAAAGGGTCCACATCACTGAAGGTTCTGTAGTGTTCCAGGTCTTCTCCATTTGTAGATGTGTATCACTGTGGCTCTGTGGCGAAACAGAACCTTAGAACCAGCTGTGGAACCCTCCCTAATCACATTCGTCTCTGGCGGACTATTTATTAACAGGACTGGTAGTGGTCCGTTTTGGTGGGTCTAGGCCAGCTGAAACCAGTTCTTCAAGTAATCTGGTTGGGTTTTTTTTTTTTTTTTTTTTAGGATTTAATTTCTAAGGGGGCGGAGCCTCTTTGGAGAACCTTTGTGGTCCAAAAAAACTGAGGCATTATTAAAATCTATAATTTGTGTTTACTCAGTTGGGGTCCAATACTTTTTCACACCATGGCGACTCCTCATCCTGCAAATTTAATCCTCGACGATGGAGACTTTTTTTTTTTTTACAGTGTGCCTCGTCGGACTCTTTGAATTGAAATCAACAACATTTTGCCGTAAATTTCTCTGCTCTCCGGCTTCACAATCCTTGGTGTTATTTTTGTGTTACTATGATGTTGTATCTTTGTAAAATGGCAGAACTGAGGGTGGTAGGCGGTGCCGACCCATCTCCTCCTGACGTCATTAGCCTCACGTGTTCCATTGGGTTTTCTCTCCATCATCCAAGCAACAGGGAATTGAGACGTTCAACGCCTTGAAATTTGTGGATCACGTGCCTTCCAGGTTGAACATGTTATAATGACAATGCATCGATGAAGAACTTGAAATCCCTTGTTTTTAAAGCCTCGAGCAGACTCGACGACTAAAACGACACAAACGGACATCAGAACCCAGCTATGCACCACTCAGAAGAGGCCGGTCAGCTTTCTCACCGCTGCGGCCGCCCGACCTTTCAAATGACTCAACAAAAACCAGTCAGAATGATGTAGCAAAACTTATTTTCTCCTTGTTGGTTTTTTAAAAAAAAAAGGTGTGAAGAATTTTTTATGGTATTTTGCTTTTTTCACCGTTTGTTAGATTTTTTTTGTCTAGTTTACTGGAATTATGACAGCGCTTTGCCAAAAAGGAAAAAAAAGCTGTAGGACTTTTAGGGTGAACTTTTTATTTATCGACATAAACTGATATCCTTGTTTGTATTTTTGGATGTATGACTGATCAATTCACTGTGTGTGTGTGTATGTATGTGTGTGGGTGGAAGGAGGTCATCTGTTTTCAAACTGTAAGAGTTGATATTACATGTGATCTCTCATTAGTCTATAATAAATGTTTTCATACACAATTCTCCCTCCTGTCACTCATTTGGTCATGTGATCACGAGTTATGTGAGCAAATTTTTCCATCTGTCCGTCAAAATTTGTTTCGCAGCCTAACTTTTGCTTTTAAGGAATTATTTTATTTGCATTTCTGTTTGTATTGTTACAAGTTGAATTTAAGTTAATTTTGATGATGGTTTGTGGGGCTTCACTCAAAATCAAACAAATATTTATACACCAATTTGAAAGGAAACATCTCCCATGAACGCTTGGCTTCAAGGGGCAGAGGAAGGTAACGGGATTTGCATAAAATGTAAGCTAATCAAGGAAAACTAAAAAGTGTGTATCCAAGTGTGATCTTTAGAAAACGCCAGTATTATCTTTGCTGTGTGAAATGTATTCTATAACATGCACTTTGATGAAAACTCACAACACGGCGCCACTTCTCAGTTTAGGAATATTCAGATAATTCACTTGAGTAACAGTACAAATGGCACACGGAGAAAAAACTTAAATGTAAGTTGAAATCTTTGATTCAAATCTTTTTTGTCAGCAAAATGATTTTAAGTAACAAAGCAAAAGTACTTTATATGCTTTAAATGCAGTCAAGACTTTTAAATTGCTAAGATCCTGAGGGAATCACAAATCTCTAAAGTCCCCCTTCAACTTTCTAATCTCATATCTTCATGGTGTACAAAACAATCATAAACAATAATTTTGCACTCCAATCAGAACTCCTCATGTGTGTTACACCTCCACAAACATGATTGTAAGTTTAACAATGACCATAAAGTAAAGCATTTATGTGTTTTTTAAGCTTTAGATAACATATGAGTTTCATGCTAACATGTTCTCTGGTTGTCTCGTATTCATAATGCAAACAGAGATCTGAACACAGCTGGCCTAGAGATTCTAGATTCTAACAGTCACAAATAAATCTGTAATAAAGTACAAAGTAACTGATGAAACTAAGAACAGCAGGATTTCTCCTCTTCTGACTTTGACAGCAGACCCACGTGCTTCTGTTTACATTCTGCCGAGGGAGCACGCGGCAGTCGCTACTCTTGCTCCTATTGGCTGACGTCACGAATATCCCGCCCCTGGGTGGGACTCCAATGCAGAAGTGGTTCGAATGATGTATGAAAAATGCAAAATAAACCCACGAATGTTGTTAACTAGCGCAGATTACCGGCTAGGGATGATTCCTGGGCGTCTGCCGCGTGGTTAAAGTTTAACCGGAATGTACGTAAATCGTTATTTACATCAAAAAACCTTCCGGCGCTACGCTGTCCCATAGAAATGAGCGTAAGCTCAGTTCAAATACGCTAAAAAAAACTAATCTATGCATTAGCCTACGTAATAACCTTTCATAGGCGTGAAAATAGTTTTTTAATGAATTCAGAACATTTTGTGCGTGAAAATGTCCGCTCAAATTTAAACGTTTAGCGGGTGTCTGTGAACCGGGAACGCGCATGCGCAGTGAGACGAGGCAATCATACGCGGATATAAGGATTGGCGCCGGCGCCACAGCTGATGCATTCATTCATTCAGCACCGAGGAGGTAAGAGATCTGCAACCTTTATTCAACGTTTTCATGCGGTTAATACCTCCAGTCGGGATTTTAGCACAAACTTTACGCTTTAGTTTTGTTTTAATGTATTTAAAAGAGAACTTTGAACTCTTTTAGGTTGAGTTTTAGCCTTTTCTCCTGGTGGTGCGTTCACGATCAGAGGACTTAACAGAATGTAGGCTGCTGTTCCTCCTTTAAAGTTAACTTAATGTTATTGTTTACTGCTTTTATTTTTAACCCTACATCTAATAGCTGCCAATAGTTCGTCGGCATGTCTTGATTGGCTGGTTATTGTTGACCTAGTTAGCAGTTTGCTAATTATTATAGCTCCCCCTATGCTGGTTAGCCTCGCTTTACGAGGCCTTTATGGCGTTTTCTGGACTTTTTGTTCGCATATATTATTCCATAGGGTTTCTTGCAGCAATCGAGAGCATTTTAGAGTCCATACGGTTGTTCCTTGGCGGTTATTTCTGCTCGTATTCCCCGTAGATTTGGAGGGGATCTATTGGAGGGAGGCTTGGCTCAAATCCTCCCGCTTTGCCGCAGCGGAAATTGGCGCGTCTTTGATTCTCAATCTTGAAATAAAGTTGATATTCTAATGTTTTAGCTCATCTAAACTGCACTAAAGCTGTCTGAAGACGTGCATCTCTTCACCTGAGGTGATAAACTTTCGTTAAAATGCGTCCATTTTGAGCTTTTTTTGTTTGAAATGGAGGGAGCAGCGAGCCCCCCTCCTTCTCTTTAGCTGCATCAGCGCCTCAGCTTGTTTGAAAGTTTCTTAAATGTCTCACATTTATACCATTTGATGTTAAATACCAGTATTCACGAGCTACTTAAGTTATATTTTTTCCGTTTTATTGGTTTATAACAACTTATAACAACAATCTTTAGCATTAGATATTTGGGGTCCATGACTCCTGGAGCCAGTTTGCCTTTGCGAGGCTTTGTTACATATTTATTCAACATCTCCTAACTTCTCCATGAGATCATGGTGATGTTATATATCCTGTCTGTGATTTCTAAGGTGCATCTCGTCTCATTTTCCCTCTTTTTCTTTGCAGCAGAACCATAAATCCAGACGCCAATATGTCCAGACGCAGGTGAGAAGCAGCTGGGGTTCAGCGATTGATAGTAACTAAGTACTTTTACTCAAGTACTGTACTCTACTTGAGTATTTTCCATTTTAATACTATTATAAAGGTCTAATCTATTACATCTAGTAGTAACTAGGCCTGTCAAAACTATTACATAGTTGTATAATCTCAGATATTTGAATTAATGTTCATAATCCTCACCAGTCATCAAAGTAAAGTTGGTTTTATGCTGCCGAGTGGAAATTTATATTTGTATTCATGGTGGCATCTGGTTATCCTTTTAATTAGCCTTTTAGTATCTCCAGAATGCTTAAGGATAAGGTAAATTAGCCACCATTGAAGCAGTTAGCTTAATTGAAGTATAAATGTGCCAAAAAATGCTTTTCTTTGTTACTGTTCATCAAACACAAATAGTGATTATATGATTTTACCTCAGGAACCGCAGGAATACTGGATAGGGTCCACAATAACCTGGATATTTAAAGTGTTGCTCTCTTGGTTCAAGTGTAAGAGGTGGTTAAACTATATTCTTTAACTTTTGGAAAATCCTCAGTGATGTTAATCTATTTTCCGAGAGTGGCGTGACCAAGGGAGCAGAGTAGAAATCACTCAAGTGACTGTTGATTTAATCATTCATGTATTGTTGTTTCAGCATTCGCATCACTCTGCAAGCTAAAGATTCAAACACGCCCGAGCCGAACCTCAGAGTCCCGCTGAAGAAGAAGAAGCCAGAGGTTTGAGTTCATTACATGTTTATTACTTAGTTGTACCTGAAAGCTGGTTTATGCGGCGTCTCCTGGTCTTCCGTCTAACGTTTCATTGTGAATTATTTCCGTTTCAGCCTGCAAAGAAAAAACTCCAACCAGCGATCAAACAAAGCTATGAGATCCAGGTCAGTGCGTCTCCGTGTCTCTGACCACACATGACTGCGTGTTCGTCACTGATAAGGGTTCAGGCTGGGATGTGTTTAATGACTGGCTTATTATCTGATTGCGGACCCGCCCCCTTCAACCACATGCCTGTTTCTTTTCATTATTGTGGGGGCGTTTAGTGGTTATTTTATTGTATTCTTAATATCTTAATATGTCAGAGGACCAGCTGTTTAGCAGGTGCAGTACCTTTCAGTCACCACTAGATGTCACCCAAAGTCCAGCTAGTTTAAAGCTTTTATTTACTGAATGAGATATCACAGAATAAAAGTTGCCTTAAAAGACTGATCATTTTCTACCTAAATGGGTAATTAATAATAACACTGTATTGTGTGTTTTTTGTAACAATTTCTCGCAAAGACCCCAGGAAGACCCGCAGGAAGGAAATGGGGTTCCTAAATAAATCAAATTAATATCTTTTTTTTAAAGCAAATTTAAATAACCATATTAAAAAAACAACATGGAGTTGATCGAGGAGCTACACAATGTAAACAATAGAAATGGAAACCTTAAATTAACTCTATACAGCAATAAACCTTCAGAATCAGACGAGAGTCTTAAACCACAGGCCTCATGCAGAAGACTGGATAAGTTCGTCTTAGTTTGATTAGTTTCATATAAGTGTAACATGCAGATGTAAACTCTGAAACTGAGCAGTAACTTCTTCTAACAGGGGCGGAGCATATGAGCTGCCCTGGCAACACGGCACATTGTAATAATAAAAAATAAAAACAAGTTATAAGTAGTCAAAAAGTAGAAAGTGCCGTTTGTGGCTAATGAGAAAGGATGAAAAAAAAAATGTTCAGAACGGTGCTAGCTATCAAACTAACACTCGAAACGGTCAAACATAGTTCCCGTACTCACGATTCTCTCTGCTAGATAGACCATCCAAACTGTCCACTCTGTTCTAGACACCTATAAACCAGATACGCCGGCAAGAAATAATCAAAACGGCTTGATTTTGTCTTGTTAGACTGTTGCCACAAACTTTTTTGCCTCTGCGCTTTCAAATAAAACTTTGTTGACAATTATAAATGGCGACAACAGGTTGCAGGAGCCGGACGGGTCAAACATTGAGCCCAGCTTCAGATTTAACCTGAAACCCTCAAATTGGTCTCCTCAATGTGAGTTAGGAAGTTAAACACACAGCCGTCTAGTCTGTAACATTCTATTCACCTTTTGTCTTCCCTCCCAGAAGTGCTGGTCGGAGGAGGGTGCCACTCCGTGCGTCCTCATCGAAACCCCTCACAAAGAACTGGACCCCGCCGACCCGTCCAGCTTCAAACAATACACATTCAAGAACCTCTTCATCCAGGCCTCCCCCATCCCTCGGCTCAGGTGACTGTTTTACATCTCAATGCTGTTGCTTCACACCTAGCCTGAGTCCACCCACCTCTGCATTCACAGTCAAATATCCCGTCCCTGCCGCTCAGACCGGATTCAATCCGGTTTCAACGTATTCACACGTGTAAAGGGAGGGAGACATTTGTCTGTCGACCTCTACTCCTCCCAATATCCGCAATCTTACAACGCCTGTATTTGCACCGACTAGCTGTAAGATTATAACCACTGACAGGTCGGATGTTCGAGGCAGGACTGGGTTCGCCCCACGGTCCAGCAACACTAACTTTAGGGGGAAAAAATGGTTCTAGAGGCTAGAAGTTAAGGCGCCTCTCACTTGACAAAGACTAACTGTAAACTCTTGTTGCATTTTGCCCAATTTTCTCGTCAGTGGCATTTTCATGGCGTGAAGACTATCGGTCTTGAATATGCCGTCCCCATTCAAACGGTTGATATGTTATTTATGTGACAACGCTGACATCATAGCTAAGCGTTAGGTGGGTTTACATGGACAGCCCAATACCGATGAGATTCGCAAAAGACGTCTAATCAGAAAGAAAATTCTGCATGTAAACACCCCTATCTGAATGGAAAGAACGAGATTTCAGAATGAGATTTCATTCCTTTCCAAGGAGGTAGTCTAAATCTTTTCAGAAAGCCTTTCCGATAGCCAGTCGCTGCATGTAAACACTGTATCGGAAAGCTTTCCGTTTAAGCTGTATATGCACATGCCCAGCGTTGTGACGTAAAGCTTCGCTAACTTTTTTCAGCCCTGCGACCCATTTTAAATACGCCGACTTAACTTTGAAACATAATTTTTTTTGACATAAAATATAATATTTTAACACATTTAGACGGTTAGATGGGTGACGAGTAATTCAAGTTCCGTGCATGACCTCTTTGTCGAATTATTCTTCTGGGCGCATGTTGGCGATCGGCACCCAGCTCATCGAAGCATTATCGCCACCTTTTGAACGGGAGTGCGGATCGTCTGCGCATGTATGAAAACGTTTCCGATTAGATGAGTCGATGCATGTAAACACCGGGTCAGAAAAGATCACAAGTCATGTAAACAGACGACCGACACTGCATTTCGGAAAGGAGAAAAGTCCCATGTAAACCCACCTACTGTCTCTTAAAGAAGCCCGAAGGAGGAACCCTTAAGAACCCATGATACATTGTGGCGTGGGGTAATGAAATCCTCAGATCTTGTATTTGAGTAAAAGTACTAACAACATTAATAATAGTGATGTAATCTGATTACTTAATGCTGTTGATAACCTCTTTCCTGATTTCGAAAAGAAAAATCAAGTCACGTTTTCTTGAATTTTTATGCTAAGGATTTAGAAATGCTTAATCCATCAATTGTTGTTGCATGAAGTTTACGGAAAATCATCTGAAAAGCAACTAGTAACTAAAGTTGTCAGACGGATGAAGTGGAGAACAAGAATAGAGTGAGTGTACTGAAGCGCAGTACTTGAGTAAATGTACTCTGCTACTATCACCACTGAAGTCAAGGGCAGCCTCTGCTGTAGCACAGAGTGCTGAGGTTGATACTGGTTCTGATGGTTATATACAGATCTGTCCTCTGGGTTCTTGCACTGCTAAAGATCAGTGGGTCCAAAATTCAGGGACCGTTCATTTGTCCATAAAAGAGGAGGAGATGAAATGTTGTAATTGGACCTTCTAAATTTTCTTACAGCTGGGCCAGTTCTGACGACGTGTGGATCAAGATGCTCAACAAGGAGCTGAAGTATGTCCACGACAAGGGCTACCTGCAGCGACACCCCAAACTGCAGCCCAAGATGAGGGCCATCCTGCTGGACTGGCTGCTGGAGGTAAGGAACCCGGTTCCGGTTGTTGAACTCAGAATTGTTTGACCTCACTCAGCTAAGCCTGAATCCCAAACCTGAAATGGCTCCGCGGCTAAAGTGTTTGATCCGTAACGATAAAAAAAACTAAATATGTTCAGCTAGTTAGATAGATTTCTGTCCTGGACTGGTTTGTTCATGGATAAACGGGCCAGAACATGATGGTGAAGCGACTCAAACCCTTTGACTCCTGTCACATTTTATAGAAATACCACAAATTTCATGTTATTTTAAACAGTTTCTGTGGGACAGAACCAGGAGGAGTCTCCATTTGGCTTGAGATACACTGGACCCAAAATGCTATTAGGCTCTAAAAATCCCCTAGAGGGCGCTAAAAGTTCACACTACAACCTTTAACTGTGACATGAATCACACAGTAATAAAAACAACAACAATCTGGTTCTGTGTGTGTTTCAGGTGAGTGAGGTGTACAAACTCCACCGACAGACCGCCTACCTTGCTCAGGACTACTTTGACCGATTTATGCTGACGGAGGAGAACGTCGGCAAAGAATACCTGCAGCTCCTGGGAATCACAGCGCTCTTCATCGCCTCCAAGATCGAGGTGAGTCCCTTGTCGTCATCCTCTTAAGGGAGTGAATCTGAACGGGGAAGAACCCGATGTGTCCCAAAGCTAACGCCGACTCCTCCGCAGGAAATCTACCCTCCCAAAATCTACGAGTTTGCATACGTGACCGATGGCGCCTGCGACATGTGGGACATCCAGCAGACGGAGCTTCAAATTCTGAAGGTAGGATGAAGGACGTCTTAATGAACTCAGGTCCAGTAAGAGCAGGACAGAGGATGTGCGCAGAAAGTCGCTTCATCTCGAGGCAGTTTATTAACATGCTTTTTGGTATCCTGTTGGTTTTTAATGCTGGGGCGACTGAAGTGTCAAAGGTCATCCACTATTGGTTTTGGTTCTTGCCCCTTACTTGCAGAGATTTCCTCAGATTCTCTGAAAGTATTGGTGATATTACGGTCTGTAGGCGGTGAACACTTCAGAACCCTGAGTAGAACCTCTTCTCAGCTTTTATTATTTTATTATTATTATTTGGTTGGGTGGATAGGCGTATTGTGTCCAGGCTGTGCTGTTTGGCACTGAAATCTAATATATAAGAAAAAAAACACATAACTTAGTACTGAATGAAACAAATCAGCTTTTTGATCAGGGAACAGCCGGGCTTCAGGCCGGTATGGCTTGGATTTTGTAGACAAGCAACCAGGTCTACTGGCTCTGGAGAACCACCGGCAAGAAAAATCATCGCCATCACCGTGGCGCCAGGATGAAGTAGAAATCTTGGTACTGACCTTTGTGTTTGTGTGAAACCACAGGCGTTGGACTGGAACCTGTGCCCGGAGACACCAATCTCCTGGTTGAAGCTCTACGCTCAGGTCGAAGCCCAGAAGGACGGGGAGAACTTCCTGGTACCTCAGTTCTCCCAGGAAACCTACATCAAAATCACGCAGGTACTGCCATTGTGTGTCTGTGTGTGTCTGTGTGTGTGTGTGTGTGTGTGTCTGTGTGTGTGTGTGTGTGTGTGTGTGTGTGTGTAAGTGTGTGTGTAAATTAAAAAAAAAATAAAAAATCTAGCATTGTACTGTAAAATAATTGCAAAAACCGGGTGTCAGGAAGAGCTGCTTTTAACTGATTGTTTTTGGAGAGCTAGTCCCACTGACCTTTGACCTGTATGTTGCAGTTGTTGGACCTGTGCATAATGGACATACACTCGTTGGATTACAGCTACAGCGTCCTCGCCGCTGCCGCCTTCTGCCATTTCTCCACATTCGATGTCGTTCACAAAGTGTCCGGTGGGTTTGGTTGCTTTACACCTTCAGAATAAAGTGTTTTCATGTGCTTGGACGTGTGGGCTGGTGGTCTCATTTCTGACCCGTCGGGCTTGTGCGTCTTTCAGGCATGACGTGGGACAGCGTCGCCCCTTGTGTTCGGTGGATGACCCCCTTCATGGACACGCTGAGATCTGAAACCCCTCCTCAACTCAAGGACTTCCCCAAGGTCAAAACGGACGACAGACACAACATCCAGACCCACGTGGCTTATCTGGACCTGCTGGTGAGCACGAGAAGCTACACTGTTTACAGAGCGCCTTTTAGTAAATATGTGTCTAGACAGGCTAAGCAAAGAGGGAAATTCGGAATGTAGAAGACTGCTGAAATTTCTGCTGCTAGAAAATTTCTCGATAAATTCTGATGTTTGGGGGAACCCGGGCCTTTTCTCTGGGCGATCTGATTTGAAATGACGTCTTTCACCAGCATCTTTGCATCTAATGATTCCCATAATGCACTGCATGCAGTAGTGGCCAGTATTACATACCAACCTGGGTCTAGGAAGGCGGGATAAGATTTTGAAACTGAAGTATTTTGTTCTTTATTTTCTCCTGTGATGACGTTGAATTCCTTCCCTGCAGAGAATAGCTCAGAGGCGCCAGATCGAGGTCCCCGACTACCAGCTGTCACCCGTCACCACGGCAACCATCCTGACTCCGCCCAGCAGCACAGAGAAGCCAGCCAATCCCTGAGCAGGACGCGCTATCCCTCCGGTTTGACCTGAGGCCACACCCTCGGACCGCCTCAGCTCCTCTCAGTGGGATTTTTAGGCGAAAAAAAGTTGTGGATTTAAATTTTTCCGACACGACGTCGGGAAACCGATCCTTCAGTCTTTTATTCATTTGACAGAACTACAAACATGGAGACATGATTGTTGAAATTTGCTGGTTGGATGTAAGAAACCAGTGGGTCGCAGACGGACGTCTGCTCTGCAGTAGAGACCGACGTGAAAGTCCGGTTCTTCCCGCGGCCTCAGTTTGATGGCTAATGGAACTGTTCAATCTGAGAGTTTTTGGTTTTAAATTTTCTGTTTTAATCGGTGCTCTTGTCGAAGCTCTTGAATTCTCAGGAAAACTGGAAAATGGGCTAATTTTCTTCAAAATGTTTGATCCTACTCTGAGCCGGGGCGTGTTTTTTATCGGCGCCACAGATGAGCCAAACGAACAATCACCTGATTTTCTATCAAACGTCCTAAAACCTGAAGATGTTTGGCTGAATGATTTATTTTTTTTTTTTTAAACAATATATATTATTATTATTATAGTTGCAACCTGGTTGCACATTCTTGTTACATTCCTGGAAAACTTGACTTGTACTGGAAAACTGCCTACAGATGTTTTCCATGCTTGTATTTATTGATAAGCCTTAGTGTGTAAACAGTGTTCATATGTAATAACAAACAACATTCTTTCAGCGATGGCTATTTATGATTCCACGCCGCGCCTCCTGCTGTGCGTTATCCTCGTCCCCTCGGTGCCTTTTATTAAACATAAGCTTGAATTGCAGCGTCACATGGCAGCTGGTGCCAGGGCCTACAAACGTAACAATCCCAAAGGCTGATGGGAGGCGGAGCAAACCTGTGACTGTATCCATGGAAACAGTAGATGTTTAAGAATGTATGAGTCTAAATGTGACGATTCGCTTAATTGTCTATATTGGAATGTTTTGAATAAATGAAATGAGTCGGGTCCGTTGTCTGCTGGATGTTTGGCGCCTTGTCCACTCCGTGATTTCACCTGACGGCACATTTCACCTGATTCACTTTGGGCACCAGTAATAGCATGTGATTGAAGGCAAGCGAGGCGTGATCCAATTCAGTCCGTCTCAAACCTTTTCTTGCACCAGAGCTTGACAAATGGGAGTGTGTGAGCAACCACAACATTATAACCCCTTACTTAATATTTTCTGCCACAATAGCTGTTGCGCTTTCTATCAGAACATGTCTTTACTTTCAACCAACAGGACATATTGTGTGGGAATCGGGTCTCGTCGTCGGTTGAACACCATTAATTTGATTGTTCGCTCTACATTTGCCCATTTTTCTTATGTATACATTTTTTTTGTGTCTATTTGTAATGAGATCTAACGGTTACACTGGTCGTTAGAAACGGCAACCACAGAGTCCGTTACCTTCCCTTCCTACACCCTGAAAGAAGAAATAAAAAAAGTGAAAGAATATAAAAAATTATATTCTTTATATGTATGTGTGTGTATATATATGTGTATATATATATGTATATATATGTATATGTATATATATATATGTATATATATGTATATGTATATGTATATATATATATATATATATGTATATGTATATGTATATGTATATGTATATATATATATATATATATATGTATGTATGTATGTATGTATGTATGTATGTATGTATGTATGTATGTATGTATGTATGTATGTATGTATGTATGTATGTAT